>OZ023323.1:3150991-3240991 GCA_964007375.1 Ophion obscuratus | reverse complement strand
ACTACATAATAAATAGCATGTAAAGTAAAATCGCTTGATGAATTACCTAGAATTACTCCATTTAATCCTACAATTACAAATAAAAATACAAATCCTAATCTTCAAAGGTTTGAAGGATGAAATTTTATTTTTGATCCATGGATGTTAGCTAATTATCTAAACACTTTAATTCCTGTAGGGATTGCAATCAGTATAGTTGCTAAAGTGTAATATAAGCTCGAGTATCTATGTCAATTATATATATATGATGAGATCATACAATGAATCCTAAAAATCCAATAGCTAATATTGCATAAATTATACGAATAGAACAAAAAGTTTCTTTCTTTTTCATTTTGGTTAAAAATTATATGGGAAACCAAATATGGGAAAGTATATGGTATTACCAAATCCAAATATGGGAAATAATATGGTATAACCAAATCTTGGTAAAATTAAAATATAAACTTCAGGATGTCCAGAACATCAAAATAAATGTTCGTATAGAATTGGATCTCATCCATCTGATGGATTAAAAATTGTATTGAAATGTCGGTCTGTTAAAAGTAAAGTATTAACCCATGCTAATACAGAAACAGCTCGTAATAATAAAATCGTTGTAATTAATATTAATCATAAAAAAAACCCGATGCGTTGGTGCGGTGTTTAGCGTTGCACGCCAGTGGATCGGGGGGTCGCGGGTTGGAATCCCAGTCGCGTACTTTCGTCAGGAAATGTTTTTCTTCGACATTTTCTCGGCAAAAGGCGATTATTTTCGTAACTGGGGGCGAACTTGGGACCGACTGTATCGGTATAGGTTTTCGGCAGTTTCCCTATGCCCATGACTGGCGAAAACATGAGATATGCATGGTAAATACGATACGGACGAGGAAGTAGGCTGTGGCCGCAAAGGAAAGGGGAGGGGATGATGGAGAGAAAGAACAAGGGTAGAATGGTGGACATATGAGTAGTGGAGCCTTGTAAAAAGCCGAAAAGGCTGTGCCAGTAAAAATATTAATCATAAAAATACAATAATTTGTTGAAAAAAGTATATCAATCATGAAAATATAATAATTTGTTAAAAAAATATTTAACAAAGAACAATATAACATTTTTTATATTTACGATTGTGGTAATAAAATTAATTGCTCCTATAATTGAGGACAATCCTGTGAGATTAAGAGAGAAAGTTGCTATATCATATGATGTTCCTTCATGATATAAATTTAATGAAGGAGGTTTCTTATAATTAATAAATTAATAGGAGGTAAAAGTCAAGATCGCAATTGATTTATGCGTGGAAATGATATATCTGGGGATGCTAATATTAAAGAAATTATTCGATTGCCAAAGCCTCCAATTATTACAGGTATAACTATTAAAAAATTATAATGCATGCACGGCGTATAATGATGGAATTATATAATTGATAATTATTAATTAAGTAACCAGAATTACGGAATTCTATACAAATTGATAAACTTAATGAAGATCCTGTTATACCGGATAATATTCCCAAAATGAAATAAAGAATTCCAATATCATTATGATTAGTAGAAAAAAATCATACTACGATGAAATTTTAGTTAAAAAAAATTATTGCAAATTTAAAGATATATTGGTAATGAAAATTTTAAGTTTATTTGAGTAATAAATGGTAAATTCATTTTAAAAATTAATTCTTTACTATAACATTATTAAGATTTAAAAGTAAATTTTTATTTTTATTTTGAAGACTAACAGTTTTTTAACTTAAAATGTTAAATAATTCAATTATTTAACATTCATAAATTTAATGAGGTGGTGAATAAAGTTATGAATAAACTAATTATATTATTAATATTAAAACTTTATAAAATAGGTTAATTTTTAAGATAATTTTTTCATAAGCCTATAAGAAAGAATAATGCGTGTGTAAAATAAAAAGAAGATTGATATAATTATTAAAATTAATAAGATAATAAATGTAATTTATTGTTAATTAAAATATTAATTGAAGATCGGAAAATAAAAAAACGGTTGGAGTTACGGCTTAATGTTTATGCCTTATGATAAAAAAAAAATATTTTGGTATATCAATGTTTATTGATACATATATTTAAAAAATTCATATACAGCGGTGTATTTCCAGAATTCCTATCACTCATTTTCTGGTTTAGCCCGTGCCGAAGAGCCGGAGAGCTGTCAGGTGAAAAACATAGTCCCGATGGATTTCGGGCGAAAGGAAATATAACCGGTAGCGGAGTCTTCACAATCCGACAGCTTAGCTATATATACTAGGCTGCCGAAGATACCGGTTCGACTTTCGGAGGCCGTCGGCCCAAGCTCGTGCAGTGCGCCGGCGTGAGAGTAAGGGGCGGTTAGGTACAAGTGGTCTTCAATCTTCTCTATGTCGTCACGCGCGCGTTTATAGTATTGGTGTGAATTTGTTTTTTTAAATTTACGGCTAAACTATTGGAGATAGAGAAAAGAATCGTATACACGTACAGGGTAAAATCTTCCATTCTACAACTTTTGTTCGAAACTTTTTTGCGATTTCATCTTCGTTTTCGAAATAATGCATATTTTTCGGTTTTTAATCCATTTCTTCACTGTTAATAGTTAAAATTCTTAGAAATTCGGATTGCCCGAGTCGATTAACATAGAAATACATGTTTCACTAAGCGGTCGCAAAAATTTTCGACTTTGGCCGCTTTTGACTGGACTATTTTCCTCTACTATTTTTTCGACCACACGCCGATAAATGTATTTATTTCTCGAAGAAAATATTTTTTACAGTTAAATAATATTTCAAGGAAACCAGTATTGCTTGCTTAAAACGAGCGTTTCGTTTTTCGCTTCTCTTCGACTCGATTACAATGTTCGCGATTCGTCGCTTCCTTATTTTCCACCAACGGCACATAACCACTACAGCTTGTAGGAGGTTCCGTCCGTTTTTATATGTACAATAAGAAGAGCATATTTTTTTGTTTCCGCATCCCGCGTACCGCGGTTTCGGCCTTTTTCCACATATAGGCGATAGGCAAATCCTTTATTTTCTCGTCCTGAGCGTCATTCGTAGTTGCGACGGCGACGAGTGAATACGGTTTTGACGAGTTTCTTTGGATTACGTGCTTTTGATTATTCGCATTTTCATCTTATTTTTTCGCTTTTTGTAAATTATCATAGTTCTTTTATTCTTCATTGTTCTTATCATTAATTTATATTATTTAGCTATCCATTAATATTAAGTTATTATTACTGTACATATTTTCTTTGGGTTTCGGTTCGAATTTTTGATTGCCGTTGTTCGTGATTTCTAATCACATACCAGTGTAGCACGTCGAAACCGCCTTATCCATTGTACGTGTGTCGTGTGTCGTGAAATTTCCGTTTCATCATTTTCCCGCGAGTGTGTTCTGTTGTGTTTCATTGCCAATATTTGAAAATGCCTGGTGCACGCAGACCGCAGAGGCGCGTCCCTCAAACGGAAAAAATTAAAGACGGGAGAGTATACCAAAAAAGTGGAGAATCTCGTGACAAGAGGACCACGTAAGTTAAAACAATATTATTTAATATGTAAAAGTAAATGTTTTTTAAGAATTCAGAATTTATTTTATGCCAGACGACCCACATTCCACGTCGTAGCCATTTTTAATGCCTCCTCGCCGGTAAATTTGTACCTCTCCCCCTCCCTCCTCTCTCTCTCTCCCTCACCCTCTCCCTCCCTTCCTCCCTCCCTCCTCTCCCCCCTCTCACTCACTCTCTCTCTCTCTCCCTCTCTCTCTCTCTCACTCTCCTCTCTCTCTCTCTCTCCTCTCTCTCTCTCTCTCTCTCTCTCTCTCTCTCTCTCATCTCTCTCTCTCTCACTCTCTCTCTCTCTCTCTCTCTCCCCCTCTCTCCCCTCTCTCTCTCTCCCTCTCTCTCTCTCTCTCTCTCTCTCTCTCTCTCTCTCTCTCTCTCTCCTCTCTCTCTCTCTCTCTCTCTCTCTCTCTCTCTCTCTCTCTCTCCTCTCTCTCTCTCTCTCTCTCTGTGAGTCTCATGGACGCTTATTTTTTGACTCCGTTTTTCTCGCTCCGATTCTGCTAGTTTCTGCCCGCGGGCGTTTTTGCTTTCAGAACCAAAGCACGCACAATATTGCTTTCCATCGACGGTCATAACTAATATCTCACTGAGCATCCCAAAAAGCGACTAAACATCGATGGAAAGAATTGACGGATTTTCTAACCTGGAACCTTCGGCTTCGTTTCTCCACCGGCTTCCGTACATCGACGCGTAGGCCTCACGCTATAGTCATCGATCTACAGTCTAGTCCAGTCACATCGACGCGTCTCGGCAGGCAGAACGCTATATTCAAAAAGCTATAGTCAAGTAAGGAATACGCCTTTGATAACGGACACCGCGCTAGAACTACCTCGCGCGTATTATTCTCGGTGACACAGCCGGCGCTGTTTGTTTTCCTACGGCATGACCTGGACGCACGTTTGATCATCTCGGTCGATAAATAGATATCGACACGATATTCGTCCAGAAACTCGTGATTCTCGTACTTTCTGTCGGAAGTCATCGGCTAGGTGTATGTCCGGGTTGTGCTACAAATGTAAAAAGACTGTCGTCAATCTGAGTCTTCACTGCCCGGATTGCGACAGATCTTTTCACCCGGGGTGTGCAAAAAGCTACCTCGCTTCGAAAGTTGCAAACAGTTGTTGCACCGATAATCTTGTTCAAAAACCAGGAATTACTACCAATACCCCCGCCAACATGCCACGATATGAACCTTTCCCTGAATCACCTGATCGCGTTGCGGCTTCAAATTCTGCGCATCCGGGTCAATCACCCATATCTACACAGGACATAATGCTTTCTAAAATCCTCACTGAAATCTCTTCTTTTCGTGCACGGCAAGAAGAGACTAATAATGAGTTTAGAGCATTATTGGAACGCATACCAGCAATTGACACCAAGCTTAACGAACACTCTGCGCAAATTGCGGCTCTTCAACAGGAAGTAAACTCCTTGAAAGCTGAAAAGTCACACCCGCAAAGCATACCAACACATCTGAGCGAAATAATAGTAAGCGGAGCACCTTTCGATTCGACTCTTCCGGCGCAACAAACCGTGAACAAGATTTTCGGGGCACTCGGAATCGACTATTTATCTTCACACATCCTATCCGTGAGACGGGTAGCTCGGCCAACTAAAAGTAGTGCATCCGAAACTGCTGAACAATTGAGAGTTTCCTACATCGTCTCGCTCACCTCTAATTCAGTTAGAAATGCAGTAGTGGAGAAAAAAAGGACGAAGCGCGACTTAAAATGGGGCGAGGTATATTCGGACTGCGACGCGGCGAACGAGAACTTGAAGGTCTATGTAAACGAGTTTCTACCATCCGCTACATACAAACTCTACCGACTTGTAAAGCAGAAAGCGGCTCGAGTTGGCTTCAAGTACGTCTGGACCAAAAACGGTGCAATCTACGCTAGGAAAATCGAAGGCCAACCATCTCTCAAAATCACATGTCTTGAGGATCTCACTCTGATAGAAGGTTGACTATTCGAGCCGGCAATCACGCTTCACATTAGATTTCACACAGAATTGAAAGCATACTAAGTACTCTACTCACACATAACTTAATCAGAAATAAAATACACTGTAATTAACAAATCAGAAACCGAAAAATCAAACAGCATGAGAGATGCGTTGATGAGACCGAAGGAACGACACTAAACTCACCAGTTATGCGCGAATGAATAGCTGCTGCAATCACGCGAGAGAGCCAGGGTAAACTTATTGGTAGTCGAAATAATATAATGTAAAAGTAAGCGCCAGATGCTGTATGGAAAAATAGCCGGCGTAAGCACTCGAGAGAGGCAGGTTTATCTTATTGCTAGTTGTAATAATATTTTGTAAAAGTAAGTGTCATAATTTGCAGGATATAGTTTGTATGGAGGGCCGATGTTCAATTATGAATTCTTGTAAAAATTGTTGTATTGCGCTGTGGTTTGCGTGCCAGAGGATGTTACATCCTAGTGCACTAATAAATATCTCTCTCTCTCTCGCTCTCTCTCCCTCTCCCTCTCCCTCTCCCTCTCTCTCTCCCTCTCCCTCTCCCTCTCTCTCTCTACCTCTCCCTCTCCCTCCCTCTCCCTCTCCCTCTCTCTACCTCCCTCTCCCTCTCCCCCTCTCTCCCTCCCTCTCCCTCCCCCCCCCTCTCTCTCTGTCTCGCTCTCTCTCCACCCGGTGAGTCTAGCTGCACGCTTATTTACTTGCTCCGCTTATTCTCTGCTTTATTCTGCACTTGCACTGCCTACGGGCATTCCTTGCAGGTCTAAAGCACGCCACATTTTGCTTTGCATCGTTTCACTGGATATTATAACGATCCTCATCACTGAGCTCATGATAATTGTGGAAAACATTATCAATTTCTCCGGAAATAATCACCACAACCGCGGACCGGCCAGACCTCGATCGCTGTGCGGCACGCGTCTACGCATGCGCAAAGAATCATCACTGCTCATACACGCTCTACTACATCACTCCAGCACTACTACACTGCCGCCTCATCGGTGTTCCACCGTGAGTTTGTCGATCTTATCTACAAGGGCGACTCATTATCAGTCTATCGCTCGATCAACAGCACCTGACTCGCTATTTCGATCGTAATCAACGTGTACCAAACGTCGGTAACGCGGGGACTCCATATGCCAACTATCTGTTACAAGTGCAAGAAGTCAATTGCGCGTGAATCAATATCTTGTTCACTCTGCCTATGTATTTTTCACCCGGGCTGCGCAAAATCCTACATCAATAATTCTAAAATCAATTCTTGTTGTAAGGGCGAACTTACTGCAGCGTTCTCCGCCGAGGTTATTCCTAGTACTTCGCACACCATCAGAGCCGACATGTCTGTCACCTCGCTAGATACTGTTGTCTCTATGCTTCGCACCTCTGATTCAAATTTCTCGGCGTTCGCTTAAAAAATTAATGAGACTCTAGACGTACAGAGTGAAGCAATCAAAAAAATTAACGATTCGTTAACTGCACTACCCAAGCTTATTGACACATTAGCTGAGCATTCCGTAAAAATGAATACCTTTGAAAATGCGATTTCGCTATTGGAACAAAAAGTATCTGACCTTCAGGCTAAGCTCACAGCTCAAAGCTCCAATTCGAATAACTGCAACGATATTGTATTAGCTGGATTCTCACACGACACTCCAGTTGAACTAAAATCACTAGCAATCAAAGTCTTTACTGCTCTTGGCCTCACTGATTTAACGAACCATATACTATCGGTTCGAATCCTAAAACGCAAATCAAACTCTCAGGCTAACCAAAACCAACCAGAGAATTCCTCGAACCTACCAAAACCGTTCTCACTGGTTGTCACACTTACCTCCGCATCAGTCACTGAGCTAGTTATTCAGGCTAAGCGTGCGAAAAGAGATCTATATATCCACGAGGTTCTTGGCGGTAATCAACGGGGCAAAATATTTGTCAATGAACTCCTTCCATCATCTCTGTACGAACTTTTACGCCAAACCAAAACTCGTGCACGTCACGCTAATTTTAAGTTTGCGTGGTATAGAAGAGGCTCAATATTCGCCCGTAAAGCCGAGGGACACCCTAAGATTGCTATTCGGAAAGTTGAGGATCTAGAAAATCTTATCTGACTTCCACATGTCAATTCTGCTGATGACACTGGATCTAGTGCCCTCTCTCTCAACCGCTCCACACAATTAAGAATTACTCATTTCAATGCGAATTCGCTCCTGGCACATATCGACCAAGTCAGAATTTATTTTCATGATCACCCAGCCCATTTAATATCGGTATCCGAATCATGGCTTCACTCAAATATATCTGACGAACTCATAAACATCGAAAACTATATAGCCATCAGAAATGACAGAGAAGGAAGGAGAGGGGGTGGCATTGTTTGCTTTGTACATAATTCCCTTCAGGTCAAAATTCTCGATACATCACCGTCATTCTTTTCTAATTCTCCAGAATTTTTACTTCTCGATGTATCGAGTCCTTGTAAACAATCTGTACTAGTCGCTGTAATCTATAGGAGACCGAAAGCATCCATGTTTACCGATTTTTTAAATAGCTACCAACGATTTAACCATGCGTTTAACAATATTATAATAGTAGGAGATCTAAATTGTAATCTTCTTTTAGATAATCATGAATCTCGAGCCCTTCGGGACCTAGTATATACTCAAGCCTTATACCTAGTTCCATCAGAACCTACTTATCACACGTCCTACTGCGACACGCTGCTCGATGTTTTTATTATCGACTCTGAGGAAAAATTACTTGCATTCTCAAAATCAATTGCTCCATTTATTGCTGGTCACGACGTTCTTGAACTCACATTTGATCTCAGTCTCCCTGAGCTTCCTTCACATATAATCTCGAGACGTCTACTAACTCATTTTAATGAGCAAGAATTTACCAATTTGATCGAGCTGTCTATTACCGAACCGCCATTCTCATTATCATCAACCAGCAATATAATTGATCTTGACCAGTTGGCGGATACTTTGTCACTTCGGATATATGAATCTCTGAACCTATGTGCTCCTATCTGCGTCTTTCAATCTCGTCGAGCTCCAACGCCTTGGCTCACAAAAGAACTTAAATCTCTAATGAAAGTTCGATCTAAACTATTTACACGAGCGAAGCGCACAAGTCGTGACGCAGATTACGTCACGTATCGACATTTTAGGGATAATTTAACAGCCAAACTGCGCCATGCTCGACAATCTTATCTTTATACAAGGCTCGTTGAAGTTGATAATCCAGCTCGGTTATGGAAGGAGCTTGCGAACTTAGGACTTGTCAAATGTAGATCTTCCTCTCCTTTTAGCTTCTTTAGCCCTAATCAGCTTAATCATTTTTTCGCATCCATTTCTAATGACGGCAATGTCCTCTCATGGACAACCTTCGTGCAATCTTTAAAAGGCACTCCACAACCTGAGCACTTATTTTCTTTTTCTTTAATAACGACTGACGACGTCTCTAAATCTATAATCACTAGCTCCTCAACCTCTCTATGCGAGGGTCCTGACAATATCTCTCCTTTTGCTATCCTCAAAGCTAAATCTTCAATAATCCCAACTCTTACTATCATCTTTAATCGATCAATATCTACTTCGCATTTTCCGAAATCCTGGAAGAAAGCCTTTATTCGACCGTTATCGAAAACCAAAAACCCACGATCACCAGCTGACACTCGCCCGGTTGCTAACCTCTCTGAATTCTCTAAAATTTTCGAGCGAATTCTGTACGGTCAAATTACGTCCTTTCTTCGAGAACACAACATCCTTAATACTCGACAGTCAGGATTCAGAAAAGCGTTTAGCACTCAAACAGCTTTACTTCGAGTCTCAGATGATATTCGGAGAGGTATCGATCAAAAAATGCTGACAATTCTCATTCTTTTCGATTTCTCTAAAGCTTTTGCCGCGGTACCACATCTCCGACTATTACTCAAACTAAAAACTATCGGATTTTCAACTGAAACTTTATACTGGTTTTTCTCCTACCTAACGGGGAGGGAACAAGCGGTAGTCGACGGGCATGGTTCCTGCTCTGAATGGCAACCCTCTACCAGAGGTGTTCCGCAGGGCTCTGTTCTAGGCCCGCTGCTGTTTTCTCTGTTCATCAATGACATCGGTAATGATTTGCAATACTCCACCCTGATGGTGTTTGCAGACGACACCCAAATCTATATCCACTGCTACCCCTCCGACTTAAATAATGCCATAGCCATGATCACGCGAGACGCCACTGTTATCGCTAACTACGCTACGTCTAACGGTTTATCACTGAACGCATCTAAATCTAAAGCACTCATTTTTGGAAGTTCCACTTATGTCCGTAGTATCAACCTTCAAACCTTGCCCGAAATCTCTATTAATAGCGTCTGTATCCCCTTTGTAACTGAAGCGCGAAATCTTGGAGTACATTTCAGTACCAACTTATCATGGCAAAGACAAGTTGCCTCCATTTCTCAAAAAGTTAATCATACTCTCTTCCGACTCAAATTTCATAAAAACTCCCTATCAACTGATCTTAGAATAAAGCTAATCTCCTCTCTAATTTTTCCTCACTTCGACTACTGCTGCCTTGTTTACCACGACGTAACTGACGAACTTAACACGACCCTACAACGACTGATCAACACATCTATTCGTTTCATTTTTGACCTCCGACGTGACGAACATATTGCACCTTACCGTCATCGACTGAAGTGGCTGTCAGTAAAGAACAGGAGACTTTATTTCCTGGGTATAACGACCTATCGGATTCTTAATTTGCCTTCTCCATCGTATCTTCGTGAACTACTCCCACTATTTGACAACTCCTTGAGAAACTCAACAAGACTCGAAACTCCAACCTTCGCTATCCCCATTCATAGAACAACTACATTCCACAAATCATTCGGTCTCTCGGCTGCTTACTTCTGGCACTCTCTTCCATCGTCCATAAGATCAGGTCCTACTTTGGCAAGCTTTAAAGAATTACTGTATTCTCACTTGCTACAATCCGAGCTGTCCTCCGTAGAAAATTAAAAATTGAGCATTTAGTAATACTTAGTGTTCTGATTTATATTAGTCATATAAATACTAGTTATTGTAAAATTTAGAATCGCTACGATGTAATAACTCCTTGTAATGAAACAGTAACCATGTAACAAAATATGCGTACATTATCAGTGAGCACGATGTATTTTGTTAGCATGACTCATCATTTTCATGTATTGCCCCATAGTTAACTAGGGCATAATAAATTAATCAATCAACCAATCAATCAATCTCTCTCTCTCTCTCTCTCTCTCTCTCTCTCTCTCTCTCTCTCTCTCTCTCTCTCTCTCTCTCGTGACGATAACACAAACCAGCGGGTCTCAGATCTAGATGTAAAAGTAAATGCCGCAATTACAGACACCCACGCTATACGCAATGCGTGTACAGTAACAACATGGATACGTGGATGCGTGGAACGTGGTGGAACAAACGACAAAGTGGATGCTGCCGTGTTAGACCTCTCACGTCGATCGTCTGATCGGACCATGTCCGAAATTACTTTGTCGGGCATTCCGCTCGATCTCCAGGATTCACCGGAGGAGATTTTACGAAAAGTTTTTGGTACTCTGGGTATACCCGACCTAATCAATGACGTTCTTGCCATTAGACCTCTCACGAAAACGGCACTCGATCCTGTGGGTAATCACTCCGGCGCTTCCACCGCGTCTCGAAAAATACACAAAACGTACATTGTGGTGCTCAAATCGTCCACTGTTCGTGATTTTTTCTTGGAGAAAAAACGTGCCAAAAAAGTTTTAACCTTACGTGAGGTTTTCTCTGTCGAGGGCCCCGGAAATATTTTTGTAAACGAGATGCTTCCAGCACTCACCTACTCCTTACTTCGCAAGACTAAGGCAAACGCCAAAATCGCCGGGTACAAACATGTTTGGCCCAGGGGAAATGTAATCAATGTGCGGAAGACTGATGGCTCACCACCTATCAGTATACGCAATGACGCCGATCTCGCAAAGTTGGTCTGACTGGACCGAGCGCAACCTGGTAACGATCCAGGAAATACTGTTACTCCGCGATCATTTGATAATTCCTCCGTAAAAATGGCACATTTTAATGCTAATTCGCTCTTGGCGCATATGGATCTGGTTAGGGCTCATTTGACCACTAATTTCTATCATGTTATATCTGTATCTCAAACTTGGCTCTATGCGCTTATCTCCGACGACTTAGTAAATTTAGAGGATTATCTCCTTATACGCAACGATAGAGAGGGCAAACGGGGCGGAGGAGTAGCATGCTACATCCACAACTCTCTTAAAGTACAGGTGCTTGCCTCTTCCCCGGGACAATATTCGAACAGTCCAGAATTTATTTTGTTAGAATTACGTGGCGTCACTGGTAAGCCTCTTTTATTCGCTTCCATCTACAGACGTCCCAAGGGGTTTCTTTTTGGCGACTTTATCGAGACACTTACTAGATTTGTTTTTGCTTACGAATACATCGTTATAACTGGAGACTTAAATTGTAATTTGCTAAGTAATAACTTTGAAGCCAAGTTTCTTCGTGAATTCGCTACATCGCAGTCACTGCACATCGTCGAATCCGCGCCGACATATCATACCGAATTTTCGGACTCCTGGTTAGATGTTTTTGTTACCGATAATGTGGCGAGTGTTCTATCTTACGAAAAATCAGAGGCTCCGTTTATAGCTGGTCATGATTTAATAGCACTAACATTTAAATGGAATTGTCAACCCGAGATAAGTCGTACTATCACGCGAAGAAATTTTAAAAGTTTCAATGCCGCAGCCTACTCTGAGACGATATCGAGCTTCCTTGACGAACGCGTTGTCAACTTGCATGCGAACGACACCATCGATGACTTTACCGACAAAATCACCGATTCAATAGTTGTCGCCCGCGAGAAACATGCACCACGTTGCACTTTCACCGTGCGCAAGCCGAGGGCACCGTGGCTCACCGAAAACCTTAGAAATAATATTAAAATAAAAAACACTCTGTATAAACAAGCTAAGCGTTCTCGCAATGTCCTTAGTCTTGCGATCTACAGAGAACACAGAGGTAGGCTTAAAATTGAGCTACGGAAGGCCAGAGAGGATTATCTTCGGGGAAGGCTAATGAATATAAGAGACAGCGCTGTCCTCTGGAGAGAACTGGCGATCTTGGGTTTGACAAGACCGAATCAGGCTTCACCTACGAATTATTTCTCCTTAGATGAGTTGAACATTTACTTTGCTCACACCATGAGTTTATCAGCACAATGTGACAGAAATACGTTCATGAATAATATTACCGCGCTCCCTCCTAATCAACCCATCTTTGATTTCTCACCGGTATCTGCTGAAAAGATAGTCTCAATAATGACTTCCTCTACTTCACCTACACACTCTGCAGGCCCGGATCGCGTTTCCCTGTATGCAATACATAATGCTCTCCCTAAGTTATCGCATTTATTATCAGTTTTATTTAATAAATCTTTCGAGTTTGCTCACTTTCCGTCAACCTGGAATCGAGCGTTTATTCGCCCGTTATTAAAAGTAAATCCTCCAGCTTCTCCTTCTGATTGTCGTCCAATTGCAAATTTAAGCGAATTCTCCAAGATTCTGGAACGGGTCGTACACAAGCAAATCATGAACCATCTTTCCACTCATGAAATTCTTGATATTCGTCAATCAGGATACAGAGAGCGGTACAGCACTCAAACGGCTTTGTTGAATATCTGTCACGAAGCGAGGCTTGCCGTTGATAATCGAAAAATCACTTTACTGGTGCTCTTCGATTTTAGTAAGGCATTTGACATGGTCCCTCACTTGAGCTTATTACTAAAACTCCGAAAGTACGGTTTCTCGGACAGGGTACTCCATTGGTTTTTCTCGTATCTTACTGGTAGAACCCAGGCAGTTGTAGATAATTCCGGTGAGTGCTCCCAGTGGCTTGCTACGTCGACGGGTGTACCACAAGGTTCGGTCCTAGGTCCTTTACTGTTTTCTCTATTTATCAACGACATCAGCGTGGGCCTACGATTTACAGAGCACATGATTTTTGCTGATGACCTACAGATATTTCTAAGTTTTTATCCATGGGAAATTGATGACGCCATTGCCAAGATCACGCATGATGTTGACGCGATTGCAACCTATGCGCTCAACAATGGTCTTAAACTGAACATCAGAAAGTCCAAAGTAATTGTATTGGGCAGCGGCGCCTACATCAATCGAATAAATGTAAACAATCTAGCACCCACCAAAGTCCACGGAGAAACTCTGCCGTATGTCGACGAAGCACGCAATCTGGGAGTAACAATGACCTCGAACTTGCCTTGGAATAATCACATAGTTGCTATTAAAAAAAAAAAAAAATTCTCTTTACAAATTAAGATATCACAGGAGCGCGCTGTCGCAAGAATTGAAAACAATGCTTGTGGTTTCACTCATTTTTCCGATACTAGACTATTGCTGCCTGGTATATAATGATCTCACCAACGAGCAAAACACAAAACTTGATAGACTGATGAATTGCTGCATTCGCTTTATTTTCAATTTGCCACGTGATGTTCATATCACGCCTTATCGAAGGAGACTTGGATGGCTTACTGTCAAATCCAGACGACTTTATTTCGTTGGCGCAACAGTGTATAATATTCGTCATAATAAGGCTCCACCCTACATTCTTGAATTATTTCAACGAGCACGTCCTCTAGAACGTCCTCTAGGACGGCCAACTCCCATAACGTTCCATATTCCGATTCACCGAACAGCTACCTTCCAAAACTCATTTGTACTATCTGCGATGTATTTCTGGCACTCTTTACCGGCTGAGATCACCACTGCACAGTCAATTACAATGTTCAAACAGCGACTCTTTGCTCACCTGTTCTCCCTAGAAGGATAATCACTTCTGGCGGACACATAGTTAAGATATATCCTACATTATAATTCCGCTTTACCTAGAATTTCTGTTTTTTACCGCCGTGAGCACTATAATTACCATATCTTACTACTTTATTGTCATTATTATTACTATTACTATAGTTGTTGTTAATGTTTGACAACACAACTAGATATTATTATATATTACATTATAATTTATTATGATCATTATTACATTTACTTTTTGTATGTTTTTGTATTCATCATCCGTTGCCTTAAGGTTCACCAGGGCATAATAAAATTAATCAATCAATCAATCAATCTCTCTCTCTCTCTCTCTCTCTCTCTCTCTCTCTCTCTCTCTCTCTCTCTCTCTCTCATCATGTTATAATTCCAAGTGTTTGACTTTGGATACGATTATGTATTTATTATTATTATTATCATTTCATCATTATTATTGTTCCGTTGTTATTATTGTAAGATCCGGACTATGATCGAGCAATCTTTGACGATAACCGACTGGACTGGCTCATCGACAATTTTGAAATTCCACCTTTAGCTCCAGAAAACAGTAATTTATAACAATTTATTATATGGAAGGCATTATTATTGACAGACGTAAAAAAGTCAAATATTTAACATAACCAAACGAAACGATACATTAGTTATATGCATGTATATTTTGTAATATCTTCAGACATTGACGAGAGCAATTCCGACGACGCGTCATCAGAAGAAAACCTTGATCAGATGGAGGGCGTAAATGAACTGGAGGGAAATAACTTTGATGACAGGTCATCGGATAGATATCCAGGAGAAGAAAATCCGATTGAGGTTGCGGATGCAATTATTGCTAACCTTGGAGAGGAACAGCGAGTCCCATCACCCAACGACGATGGTAATTATTAGGGCTTTCCGAAATGAACATTTAATTAATGTATTTGGTCCAGAACTTAATATCAAAAATGTTGACATTATTCAATGCATGCTGAGTAGAGGCCATCCAACTTGGAGCTGAGGAAATCTCTGGCCCCGAACAAGTACCACCAACGATTTATAATAATGGAAATGTTTTGTGTGAGTAGCTTTAACATATGTATACATATGTACACATATATGTATATGTAGTATTTTCGGAAGTGTGAATAAGGAATCAAATTGGCATAATATTTTAATTCATGGGGTTATATGAACAATGATACTTAGGCGCTAAAAGTAATAAAAATAAACTTTTATAGTGGGTGGAAGCCGCAGAAGACGGAAAAGGAAGAAGAGGCACCACCCGGCGGCAGCACAATCACGGCGTTGGGCTCAAGCAGTAGAAAATCAGCTTCCTGCAGTGGAAGACAACGTAGAAACCGAAGCCGAAGCAGGTAATAACATCATTTTTGAGATTTTCTTCTTAAGATCAAAGAATTGTCAAATATTGTGGATAAACAAAATCTGTCCAAGAACTCATTAGATAATTCCATTATTTGCATCCTTGCATGGTTAAATTCAAAGTATTAACTTTTTATGACAATGTAGTAAAAAATTTAATTGAACATGACGTAACATCCTTGTAGAACAAACATTGCATGATTTTCGGAAAGCTTACATCACATTAGTTGAAAATAATCGTAGCGTTATCCGAACAGAAGCAAATTTGAAATCTTCAAGTTTGGAGATACAGCGCTCAAATATTTGTATCATCGACTAATGTCGAGTCATCATAAAAAAGTTAATGCCAAAAACTTTTTGAACATTGTACTGACCTCTCGATACTATGAACATTTAACGGCATGCGCAAGACAAGTGAATGGGGAAAAAATAAGTAATATAAAAGCGGAAAATATGGGAAAAAGGTGGCATCAAGTCAATAATTTCTGAACTCGGAAAATTGTAGAGGTAGAAAAATATTGTATAATTACCAAATGCGAAGAAGGCGAACGGATGGGAGTCGGGAGTAAGAGCCGAAGACGTAAGTTATGGGGAAAGAACCGGAAGGAAACAAAGGGGAGAAAACAAGTAATTTTATGAATAAATTCTGAAAAATTAGGAAACATTGTTAGCATCGACTAATGACGAGTCATCATAAAAACGTGAGAGCCAAAAAACTTTTCCAGATTGTGCTGACCTTTGGACAGTATAAACATTTAGAAGCATGCGCAAGAAAGGTGAATGGGGAATAAAAGATCTATTGAGGGAAAAAGAAACTGAACAAAATATGCAAGGAAGACAATATATCCGGACGGAACATTTCGTGGCGGTCGTAAGAGGGAAAAATATGAAAAAAGGTGAAATACAGTCAATAATTTTTGAACCCGGAGAATTCAAAAATAAGAAAAACTGGGAAAAATTACCAAATTACAAGGAGACGAGAGGGTGGGAGTTGGGAGTGAGAGCGGAAGACGCAAGTTATGGGAAACGAAAGGGAGAGAACGAGTTATTTTATGAACAATTCGGGAAAAATAGGAAACATTGTTAGCATCGACTAATGTCGAGTCGTCATGGAAACGTGAGAGCCAAAAAACTTCCAAATTGTGCTGACCTTTGGATAGTATAAACATTTAGAAGCATACGCAAGACAGGCGAATGGGGAAAAAAGATCTCATGATGGGAAAAAAAAACAGAAAATAATATGGCAGAAAGCCAATACATGCTGAAGGAAGATTTCGTGGGAGTCGTAAAAGGGGAAAATATGAAAAAAGGTAACATCCAATCAGTAATTTCTAAACTCAAGTTATAGGAAAGGAACGGGAGGGAAAGAAAAGGGGGGAAACAAGTATTTTGATGAACAACTCGGAAAAATTAGCATCGACTAATTTTGAGTAATTAAAAAGTAAAAGCCGGATGGGAGAAAAATACTTCTATGAAGAATTCGAAAATATAATAAGGATGAACTGAACGAGGCGTTGAAGAAAATAAAAAAAGAATTTAAAAACAACAGAAAGATGGCAGTTTGCGAGCTTGGGACTGGAGGCCCATTTTTTAAGGTACTGTGGGAGGCGTAGAGAAAGTAATTAGGAAAGGCGTTAAAGGCGAGAAGGTACGCAAAATCGGGCCATAATAAAAATGTTTCAGCTCATGATGTCGAAACTGGAGACTTGAAGCTTCAATTTTTCATCCTGTATAACGCTACGATTATTTTCACCAAATTGTAGCCTATGAAAAATCACTAAAAAATTTTAGCTTCTTTAACATATTTTCCTAGTTTTGCCTAGTACATATAATTTCATTCATTGATTCTGTCATTCCAGCTTGAATATCAATTTTGTAGTTTCGAATGTAATTCATATCAGTTTTAGGTCATTACATTTATACGCAGTATACGATTGCAATTGCTTTTGTAAAATATTTCCGGGGACAGATTTTGTTACAATGATGTTATTACTGGTACATATATTTTATTTCTATCTTACCGAGAATGTCTATATCAATTCGACCACCCTATCTAATGCGGACCCCGTCTTTTTTTCAATAAGTATATTAAGATTCAGCAAACAAATTGCAATCATAAGATTTCAAAGTACAATTACGAATTTTATTTGAAAATAGCAGCAGTAAAGGGAGCAATAAATTCGACGGGGAAAATATTACATTTTTAAAGGTTTTTGTTTACTGCAAAATATTCTTGTTATCGATGAAAGAGTAATTTATTTAACAAAAGACATGATTACGCGACTAACTTTTTTTATCATTCACAACATGTGTCCTCAGTATAGATAAGATGATGGATGTAAAATATGAATTTCTAAATTAGATAATTCGATTGATATAGAAATACTCGTACGCATAATAACTGGACGTTTCTAAACATATCACATTATTTTGAAAATATTTTTGTTAGTAAGAAATTGGAGCCTTTATCAAAAAATTTTCTTGCCATAAGATATTGACATAATTGGAATAAACGATGGAATAGATAGGAGCGATTATTTAAAACTTGCAAAATGAAATTGGGTTCCGATAAAAATACGGGTTTCAAAAGATTCAGCAAGGTATAGTTTCTCTGGATCAACGTTGCAGATCCAAAGTAAATTAAAATTTATTTAAATTAAAATACTCTTTTAAATACTGTATTTAATATTTGGCATACGTCCGCAGAGATTGAGCGTTAGTAGAGTACTTTGCCGTCAGGCATCGTCCGTCGGGCCGTATCTCTTCGGAGTTAACGTAGCCTAACGTGCCGCCGGTGCTTGCTTCAAGCACTGGGAGGAAATACGGCGTTCGAACTTCTCTGGATGAATTGTCACATTATTATCACAGTATCAAAATCAGTTGAGGGTATTCGAGATAAAGTAATTCTCTTAGTATATGGCATAGGTCCGAGGAGATTGAGCGTTTGTAGTGTACTTTGCCGTCAGGCATCGTCCGTCGGGCCGTATCTCTTCGGAGTTAAAGTAGCCTAACGTGTCGCCGGTGCTTGCTTCAAGCACTGGGAGGAAATGCAGCGTTCATATTCTTTGAGAATAATATTTGCGTTAGAGTCAGAATCCCATTATGTCCATGGCATTTTTTGAGATCTACTAAACATTGAAATCATTGAATTATGATAAATCATAGATAATTTTTCAAAGAGAGGGTCATAATGAGGAAGAAGTCAACTATTTAGTTTTGTTATTTGCTCTGCACTATTTGAGAAGTAATCAATTAGAAAATCGGGTGCCTCAATTACTAGTATTTTTTTAAACGTCTGTCATTATCATCTTTTTAACACTTAATAAATAAACTTAATCATAATTAAAAAGTATATGTACTTCTTAGTTTAATTTTTTTTAGCTCTGTGCCGTATCTGCTACTTGCAGAGGGCCACGCACACTTATGTGCCATGTGGTCATCATTGTTCCTGCGCCGAATGCGCACATTGAGTGTGGGATGACGAAGAAGCGGAGCATCGATGCTCGATGTGTAAAACGAATTGCACAGCACCTCCGATGCGAATATGGTTCGGGTGATTAGATTCCGAAGTGCGATTGATGTAACAATAAAAAAATAAGGAAAAACAAACTGTTGTTTTGATTTATTTGTTTAATAATCGTATAGATATACCATATAATATGAGAAATTGTATGAGAGAAAAAAGCCGGATACCGTTGGTTAAGGTAGTTCTACCGTGACATTCAAATCGAAAAATTGTTTTTCAGTTTTTCTCACACACAAAATGGTTTGCGGGCTCCAGTTAGTTGAGAAAAGTTGTTGCAAATTGATGAAAGCACAATTTATCTAAATTTCCAACAAAATATTAAGGAAACGATATAACGATAGAACTACCTTAAACATGTGGTGATAAATGAAAAATATATTCTTCAATCACGAAACTTACATGTTACGTCCTCTCGAGCCTTATTTTCTGATCTCCCAATTATTTATACGTGTTTTATTATTTTCGTGTATTATTATTTTCGTGTTTTTATTATGATGCTAAGAATTCTGTTTGGGAATTGATTGATAGGTCGATTCGAGAAGGATATTGAGTAATTTCGTACACTTTATAATAATCATATTTACTTTAATAAGAAACATCGTGACAAGAAAGGATCGCGCGATGATGAGCTCGATCGCCATATTCGATTGTTTTTTCGTGTATATCGGTGTAGTCATTTTTGCGTTTTCCCGCGAGAGGCGCTCACGGGAAACGATACCCGAGAAGTTCGGTGCTCGAACATCCCGCCGGCCATGACAATACGTGATTGTCAACAAGTTAAAAACAGAAAAGAAAACAAAAACATAGAATAATTGTGATTACGAATAATACATCTTAAATCTTATGTCTAATCGGTGGTAGGGAGCACACATATTTTAGGCAGACTACGTTGGGTGATTCCGTTAGAGGTTTTTACACTGACTACACGGACGCGCCCGTCTCGACCTGGATGACAATCAATGACGCGACCTATCTTCCACTGAAGCGGGGGCAGTTTGTCGTCCTTTAACAGGACGAGACTATCGATTTGTAGCTCGCTATTCGCATTAGGTTCTCTCCACTTCGATCGTGCTTGAAGTTGAGTCAAGTATTCGCGGCTCCAACGTGCCCAAAAATGTTGCTGCAACTTAATCAAAAGTTGGTATCGCGTAAGCCGATTGGAAGACATTTCTTGTAGATCAACGTGTGGTATCGCGGTTAAAGGAGCACCAATTAAGAAATGCCCGGGCGTGAGTGCTGACAGATCGGAAGGATCACTCGACATCGGAACTAGCGGTCGCGAATTTAGAATCGCTTCGATTTCCGTAAGCAACGTATACAACTCTTCAAACGTCAGTAAAGCCTCGCCGAGAACTCTCTTCAAGTGGGTTTTCGCAGATTTAATTCCGGCCTTCCATATTCCACCCATGTGTGGAGAATACGGTGGAATGAAATGCCATTGAATTGAGTTATCGGCGGCGAAGTCGTTAATGTTTCTCTTATGAACTTCGGTTTGGAGTAATTTCGCTAATTCTTTAAGTTCATTGTTAGCTCCTGTAAAATTAGTTCCGTTATCGGAATACACGTGAGCGCATTTACCATGTCGTGCGATGAAACGCTTAAGGGAATTAAGGAACGCGACAGTTGACAAGTCGGAAACTAATTCCAAGTGAATCGCGCGGGTTGCGAGACAAACAAAGAGACACAAGTATGCCTTGTCTGTCTTATTTCTCGAAATTTTGATTCGGAACGGACCGCCGTAGTCGACGCCTACATTCAAAAATGCTCGAGACGGGTTGACCCGTACGGAAGGAAGGTTACCCATGATTTGCTGCAATACTTTGGGTTGAAATCTGAAACACGTAACGCATTTACTCAGAACTTGTTTGACTGTGGACCTCGCCGATAATATCCAAAAGGTTTCGTTAAGAGTGCTCAAGAGAGCTTGCAAACCCGCGTGTAAATTTCTAAGATGAGCATCGCGAATTATAAGCCGCGTCAACGCGCTGCCAGGCGCAAGAACGATGGGAAATCTCTGTGCGTAGGGTAATTCCGCTTCTTGTAGTCTTCCTCCAACTCTTATGAGTCCGTCGACGTCGATGAATGGGAGTAAAGATGCGAGTTTGCTGTCTGTGGGTACCGGGAGTTCCTTACGTAGGTTGTGGATTTCTCGTGAAAATTGTTCCGCTTGACTGATCGCTATAACAGTCTTCTCAGCTGATGTGAGTTCGTCGACCGAGAGAGGACCATTTCTGCGTTCTGTCGGGTGTTGTAAGTTGTACGCAAAACGCTGACAGTAGGCGACAACACGTTTTAATTTACGTAACGAGGAAAATCTGTCCAGTAAATCAAAGTCGTTGATGGTTGTAGCGAGAGACGAAAGACCTTGTTTTGCTTCGAGCAATGTAGTATCAATGACGTCTTCGTTCTGGGTTTCCGTACTTGAATCTAGATAATCTTCGATGGGTCCCGGCAACCACGATGGGCCGGTCCACCAAATCTCGCTTGTTCGCAGCTGATCGGGCGTAATTCCACGAGAAATCACGTCGGCTGGGTTTTCTTCTGAGCGTACATGTTGCCAGCGTGCTTTGTCTGTTAACTCCTGAATTTCTGCCACCCTGTTGGCAACACAAATGTCTTCCACTGACACGCTTCGCCTGTGATCCAGCTGAGCGCAATTTTTGAGTCTGACCAGTAATATTTCGTGTCGATTCGAAGCGTAAACGCTTGTGTTATTTTCTGCGCAAGTCGCGCGAGCAGGACTGCGCCGCAAAGCTCAAGTCTTGGGAGACTGACGTTCTTCAATGGAGCTACTCGTGATTTCGCACAGAGTAAGCGTGTCGTGTATTGATTGCCATGTGAACAAGATTGAACGTAGATATAAGCTCCATAGGCTGTCTCCGAGGCATTACAAAACCCGTGCAGTTCGACGTTCATGGGCTCTTGGCACACGACTGTGCGAGGAATCGAGATTTCGTTAATAGTCGTTAAATGCGTGTGATACTCTTTCCATGCTTCGTGTAATTCATTTGGCAGCGATTGATCCCATCCTATTTTCAGTCTCCAAAGTTGCTGCAAAATAATCTTTGCTTTGATGTAGGCTGGACCGATCAAACCCAGTGGATCATAGATTTGAGAAATCGTTGAAAGAATATTCCTTTTCGTGGGTCGTTAGCTGATGTCTGCAAGGTTTACACGATATCGAAACGTGTCATCTCGGGGATTCCAAACAAGTCCGAGAGTCGTCACTTCGTCGCCGATAGGGCGCTCGTCGTTCCCGGATTCCTCGGGTGATGTGTCCACGATTGATGGCGCGTTCGAAGCCCATTTACACAGTGGAAACCCGCCGGACGGCAGAACCCGATCAAGCTCTTACTTCGTCATCTTGAGATTAGTTATGTCGTCGCAGCCTGTCAGCAGATCGTCCGCATAAAAATCCCGCAAAATGATTTCGCTGATTTCGGGATAATCTTCTTTCGAATCGTAGGCCAGCTGGTGTAGACTGCGTATGGCGAGAAATGGAGCTGTAGCTGTGCCGTACGTCACAGTGTTGAGTTTGTACTCTTTCATCGTTTGTTGGGAGTCGGCACGCCAAACAATCCGTTGGAATTCTCGATGATCCTTACGAATTTTTATTTGGCGATACATCTTTTGAATATCTGCAGTCCACACGTACTGGTGCTGTCTAAACCGTGCGAGAATTGCGAACAGATCTTGCTGGATCGTGGGTCCGACTCTGAGAATGTCATTGAGTGATTTCCCGGACGCAGTCTTACATGATGCATCGAAAACCACCCGCAATTTCGTCGTTGTGCTCGATTCCTTCAATACACAATGATGAGGGATGTAGCAGTGAGGTTTCTCTATCGTCCTTTCCGTGTCTGAGAGCTCCGTCATGTGTCCAAGAGCAATGTATTCTTCCAAAAAAGCTTGATATTGTTTCTTCAAATCAGGCTGTTTCTCGAGTTTGCGATTCAGAGCACGAAGGCGTTTGATCGCGATATCCTTTGACTCACCGAGTTGCTCTGGACTCTTGCGGAACGAGAGTGGGACTGTGAAACGCCCGTCTTCGTCTCTGTTGTGCGATGCTACGAAATCTTCCTCACAACGTAATTCTTCTTCAGAAAAATGTCTCGTTGGCTGGTATTCTTCAATGCTCCAAAAGCGCTCGATTTTCTTGTGCAGTGTCGTTTCGGTTGCGAAGCAGCAAATCGCCGATCGCGCGTTTTCCGACTGCGTGTTTGGAGCCGCCATGGAGCCTCCGACGATCCATCCTAGTTTCGTTTTGTGTAGAACGACTGATGATGTGTTGACCTACGCACAAGAGATTCCAAAACACTTCGGCACCCAGCAGCACGTCAATTTCACCTGGAATATTGAATGACGGGTCAGCGAGCGTTATGTTATTCGGAATTCGAAATTCTTGAGTGCGCATCTTTGTCGTGGGCAACGGTTGCGTAATATTATCAATGACGAGAAACGGTAATTTTATTTTCAACGCGTTTACTCGAGATTTAATCGTTGCGTTGACCGCTTGCTTCGTGCGAGACTGACTCAAATTTACGCCTGAAATTGACACGTTTTCGGAACGCTCTGGCAATTGCAATCGGCGATGCAGCGCCCTAGTGAGAAAATTTGATTGCGAGCCGCAGTCCAACACCGTTCTGCATACATGGGGCTCGCCAAATTTGTCGTTTACAATTATTAATGCTGTTGATAACATTACATTTCTCTTGTTCGTCCGCACGCTTGACAATGTAACGTTATTCGAGGGCTCGCCGCTGGTCGACGGTCCTACCGACCCGGTGGTCACTTGATCACTGTTCGAGTCGTTCTTAGGACGGAACTCCTCAATGTGAAGAGTCGTGTTGTGCCTTTTTCCACAACGTTTGCAGTTACTCGATCTACATGAATCTGCCGTATGATTTCGACGTAAACAGTTAAAGCAAACCTTTATACGTTTTACTTCGCTCCACTTTCCTTATGTATTGAGTCCCTTGAACTTCGTACAGTGATAAATCGAGTGTTCACCTCCGCAACTCGGACACGTTTTTGTTTCGTTCGAACCTTGTTCGCCTTTACTGCTAATACATGTGACTAACTCTTCGACCTTCTTTGACGCGTTCGAGGGTTTTACCGGTTTACCGGACGTCGATTTTGCCGGGTGAAGAGTCTCTAACATTGAACAATGCTGTGTTAAGAACTCAGTCAGCGACTTTCGCGTTGGAATTGTCTCGTTATTAATACCCGCTTCCCATTTCCGACGCGTGGCAGGATCGAGCTTCGTGGTAATCATGTAAATAACTAAGCTGTCCCAACTATCAACCGGCTGACCGAGGGTCTTGAGAGCACGGAGATGCTTTAACGCGTCGTCCACAAGCGTGCGCAATTGAGTTGCCGATTCTTTTTGAATTGACTCGAGACCGAACAATGCCTGGACGTGATAGTGAATTAATAAACGTTTGTTTTCGAATCTGTCTTTGAGTAAAGCCCACGCTTCTCTGTAATTTTCCGCGCTAATCTCTAACGACTGAATGACTTGACCCGCACTTCCGTGCAGAGAAGACCGCAAATAATAAAATTTCTGAATATCCGTTAGATTTCTGTTTTTGTCAATTAATGCGTCGAAAGTGTCACGGAATGGAAGCCACTGAGCGTACGCTCCATCGAATTTGGGAAGACTGAGTGTCGGAAGCTTTATATTTGATACAGTACCGAGCTCATCTTCGTCTTGTTCGACTGACGGTGTACGTTGCCTGCTATTGCTCGCCGTCGGAGGCCGAGCGAGAATCCTTTTGGCCGTTGCGACCACCCTGTAATACGCGTTCTCAAATTGCTCGCGCTCCTCGATTTGAGCCTCTGAATCATCGATTTCTTCGATCCTTGACTGCGTGATATTGAACGTCGTCCACAGATCGTAGACTTTCTGAAGTCTCGCTTCCACCTCCGTCGGGTCTGCTTCACCTAACCTGAAAGCCGAAAGAGTAGTCTGAGTGCGCGTTAGCTGACCTTTAACGGTCGCTCTATCTGTCTTTAATTGAGGTAATGAAGCCATATTCTCGTTAGATCTCGCTTGATCATCAGCAGAACCCGCAAACAAAGAGCTCGTAGAATTATTTTTCTCCTTGTCATGTGGTGACCTCGGAATCATTTGAGAAAGCTCGTCGTCGTTGCTGATCGTTGACTACGATGTATCGCTGCTTGCTGTCGCGTCGTTGAATCTGTTCTGCTGCTCTCCTGAGCTGCGAAATATCCGGCTTGGTGACTGTGGTTGTCAGTGCTGGCTCACACTGGCAGCTTTTACCGAAGTTGACTGCGTTGTTCAAGGTTGAGGCTGTACGACTGTGTGTCATTAACCTCGAAATTCTCGACGTGCTGCGTTGACTGATGAGAGGCTTACGACAGTGTGCGTAACCTCCAAATTCTCGATCGAGTTGATTGCGAGAGGCTTACGACAGTGTGCGTAACTTCCAAATTCTCGATCGAGTTGATTGCGAGAGGCTTACGACAGTGTGCGTAACCTCCAAATTCTCGATCGAGTTGATTGCGAGAGGCTTACGACAGTGTGCGTAACCTCAAAATCCTCAATAACCTCGAAGCCAAGCGCGCGTGCCCGCGGCGGTTGTCGGGCGGACCGAACGAAGATTGGCCTGCGTCGGATGACGCCAGACTCGTATATAATGATTTGCGTTTACAATTCTAAAATTTCACTGTGTTCACCCTCGAAATCTCTCATCTCGCACTTTTTTTTTCTTGTGGGATGATAGTTGCACGCACTGCAAATACGTTCGTTCTTCGTGAAAACGTGCTCGCCGTGAAGCGTCCTTTTACATGGCCGGGCCTCGCACCTTCTCGAAATTTTTTGCGACAGTTTTCATTCCAGCACTGACTCTCACTGCACTTCGAAGGACCAAATTATGTTTGGGAATGTTGATAGGTCGATTCGAGAAGGATATTGAGTAATTTCGTACACTTTATAATAATCATATTTACTTTAATAAGAAACATCGTGACAAGAAAGGATCGCGCGATGATGAGCTCGATCGCCATATTCGATTGTTTTTTCGTGTACATCGGTGTAGTCATTTTTGCGTTTTCCCGCGAGAGGCGCTCACGGGAAACGATATCCGAGAAGTTCGGTGCTCGAACAAATTCCAATTAATGTCCTTTGCAAAATAAAAATACAAAGTTCTAGAAAATTTCGCTATTTCAATTCACATCATCTTTCCATTCTGTTCGCTATTTTTCCGTTCGTTATTTTTTCATTCGTTATTTTTTCGTTCGCTATTTGTTTCATTCGCTATTTTCCCATTCGCTATTTTGATCCGTCGATATTTTCATTTTCTCTATTTTTATTTTCGATGCATTCACTTTTACCACTATTAACCATTCTTATTTTTCAATATAAAAAATACTGACAATTGACTTTATGCAAATCTATATAGATTTAATTAAAAATATAAACCATACAAGAATGTATTTTTGAAATTTGTAGGTGTTCAAATAAATAGCTTTTCGATAAACGTTCATTCGATTCAATCTTTCGTCGCGAATTAAAGTTTCAAACAAACTCAGTGTTCGTTACCTCATATTCGAAATAAAATAAAATTCTATTTATAAGTTGTTCTATATTTTGCTGTTCAAAGTTTTCATCCCCACCCCTATAGGCGGTCCCTGCGAGGCTTTGACGAGCAGAAATTCTGCGCCGATACCCAAATACCCAATGCCATATCGAGGATTTATTATGATGCCAGCGTGATCGCGCAGTTTGCTGCCTCAAATAACCTTGCTTTGAATCCTAACGAGTCCAAGACCGCGATTTTTGGTAGTGCTGGTTACGTTCGTACTCTTGATTTTACAACTTGTCTTCGGGTCACGGCTGGGCTCTCGGTCATCCCGTTTGCTGGCACTACCTGCAATCTTGGTGTTCACCTTTCTAATACCTTGACCTGGAACAAACACATCTCAATTATCTCCCAAAAAGTTAATTTTGCTCTCTACCGCCTTAAATTCCATAAACGCTCTTTCTCCATAGAACTCCGATCCAAACTAATCATGTCTCTCGTCTTTCCCTTCTTTGATTAACGCTGCCTCTTAATACTCGACCTGCCGGTCTACTTGAACACCAAACTTCAGTATCTCATGAACCACTGTGTGCGTTTTGTATTCGATCTCAGACATGACGAGCACGTTACTTCATACCGGCTCAGAATACGATGGCTGTCTGTTTCAAACAGGCGTCTATACTTCCTAGGCTGCGCCACCTACCGAATCCTATATCTTAAAGCTCCCGTCTATCTTCGAGAACTTCTTCCTCCCGCTAACTGCTCGAAACGTTGTTCTGTGCGACTCCCACCCCCAACGTTCTCGATTCCCCATTACTCAACGGCTGCA
Source organism: Ophion obscuratus (assembly GCA_964007375.1). NCBI lineage: Eukaryota > Metazoa > Arthropoda > Insecta > Hymenoptera > Ichneumonidae > Ophion > Ophion obscuratus. The sequence goes on along the minus strand of OZ023323.1, from coordinate 3,213,314 downwards.
CTTCGCGGGTCTTTTGGAATATCTGCTTCGTACTTTTGGTATTCGTTACCTGCTGCTCTAACTCGCGCTTCTTCTCTTTCTCAGTTCAAACTACTGATACACGAGCACCTGCTATCTCTAGAGCGCTCTCAATTGCAATTATAGTTCAACTGCTAACGGCTTCCATTAATCATTAATTATTAGCTCATCCAGTGGCGCCGTTTGTATTGTATTGTATAACTGCATGTCCTATTACTTAGTCTGTTCATATTGATTTCTTCTCTTTATTTGGTTTTTTCTCTTTATTAAAATGCCTTGTTATTTTTTTATTTTATTTTATTTTATTTTAGTCTATCTTAGTTACTTTATTATATTTTGTTTTATTTTGCGTTCATTGTACTGCCTGCGTTATACCTCGCTTGATTTTGATTTTGTATTCTGTTATCTGCGTTATGCGCCATTATACTGATTCTATTCCATTCGTTACTTTATTCTTTATATTGCGGTATAACTAGGATTATATTCCCTAAATGCGTCTACACTGTATACTTCGCTTTACCTTTTTTTATTTTATTATATTTTCCTTATATTTTCTTTGTATTTTCTTTGCTTTATATCCTTTTTGCTCCACTATGTACTATTTTTGTATTATTTTATGTATTATTTGCGGATATTATTATTATTTATCAATGCAACCATGCCAGTATGTGTGGTGGTGCTGGCTGACTGAATCTGGAAACTACCCATACTACTGCCTACTGGGAAACTACTATATGGGAAACTACTCATAGCTTGCTAGGGCAAATAAATTACATCAAATCAAATCTCTCTCTCTCTCCTTTTATCATCCATGTCGTTCTATTCTCGTGTCTATACACGACCCGTGTCTATACTCTGCCTTCCGTACTACCCCCTTCCGTCTCACTCATCTTTTACTTTTCTCCCCGCACGCGCCACTGTCTCGTTCCCTCTCCCGCACTTTCTCTCTACAACTGTTATCACTCCATCGCGGGCCGTCTTCCGAAACAACTTCATCGGGCTTTCACCGCTTTCTGTATTTGTCGATAAGTCGCGGCGGATACTCAATACAGGAAGATGCATACATACATACATACACATATACAAATACATTTGAATTTCCTTTTTTCGCAAACCGTTGTGATGTGTCGTATGTAAATGTATGCCTCGTATCCATTCCATCCCGAATCCTAAATTCCCACAAGCTTTAACCTCCTCTTTGGTCCACCTTCCTTCCTCTTTTTCTCTCGCCCCCCCTTCTGTCCTCGTGTCGCTGACCTCCTATGGACCAGGAGACAAGGTTTGAGAAGTCCGCATGGTATCGAAATAGCCAAATAGCCCGGGCACCGTGGTCACAAACCGCCCCAGATAATCCATAACATTTCCTTTTTGTACTCCGTATACATACTGGGGAGGATAAGAGCACCAGTACCCAGTCCCGAACCAGTAGTCGGCCACTTCATATTAAATTATATCTATATATATTTTTAGCCAATGTTAAAGTATAGGGCCGGCTTACTACTGGTTAGGGGGTGTGTACTGGTGTTCTTACTCTATCTGGGATACAATGTTACAAGCTTTTATCTGCGAAAGTACCAATGATAATGAAAAATATTTCATATCACAGCCGTATTGTTTCAACAGGTTACCTTCGACATTTCTATTAGAACTCTTACTTTGTACTTATCGAGTATTCTTTTAGCTACGACACGTGAAACGCGTATTTTTTAAGCATGAGACTTGAAATGCTGATACTGACATTATTGCATCTTCAAAGTTTCATAATTAACAAAATACTCGATAAATCAAATGCTTATGCGCAGTTTTTTTGCAAAGCTCCAGCGGTAAACTATAAAAATATAAATACAATAAAAAAATACGAGTTCTAATTTCAAATTTTGAAGTTGACTGTCGTGATTTTGGTGGTTACACCCAAAGTCGAATTGACATTTCCTTTTTTCCCCTTTGAAACGAAACAACTCATATTTGAAACACTTAGCGGCGCCCTATATATATATATGTTGTCACGTGGCAGAATGGGCAGCCCCAAAGCCATTTTTAAGGCGACCCTCTCGCTCGGTTTTCATCCTCGTACCGGAGCCCGAGCGCGCCGTTATCGTTTATTATTTATGTATCTTGTTGTCCATTGACATCTTTAATTTATTTGTTGTAGAATTATATTCTTTTTGTTATTATTCGTTCGTTCGATATCAATCGTGGTACGATGGTGAACCGGAAATGGCGGTCGTCTCAAACGGAAACCTCGAGATCCTTCTCACAGCAGTGGCCCCGTATCTTCCGGTTCTGGGTACGTCTCGTCGATCTTGCCCTTGCTCGAGAGTTCGAAACGATTCAGCTCGGCCCACGGCCTCGAACGCTTCTCTACTACGATCAGCGGTATAAGGCTGATCGGTAGACGTTTCGAACATGCAAACGTCCTGGCTGACAGGAAGCACTGGCCGTTCAACGTAGTGAATGACGGTGGTCAGCCAAAGATCGAAGTCCACCAAAGGAGAATCGAAAATGTTTTCCCTGAAGGAGTCAGTCAATGGTACTAAAGACGGTGAAGGAAACGGTCGAAGCTTATCTCGGTCAGAACGTGACAAACGCCGTCATCACAGTACCAGCCTACTGCGACAACTCGCAGCGTCAGGCAACCAAAGACGCCGGAACCATCTCCGGCTCGAACGTATTGCGCATTATAAACGAACCTACGGCGGCCGGCTGGTCCTCAATCCCCCACAGTCGGTAACGGCGCGTCCGCCCGACCTTCGCAAGTCGCGTAAATGCAGTGGGCACGAATCGCAGCGAGACTCTATGCGCCGGGTAGGATCGATAGGCGGAGACTGGATCTACATCATCCGTCAACGGTCATCGTCATCATCACCAGCATCCGTCATCGTCATCGTCCTGAATAACTTTCTAATCTTTAATTTTGGCGCGGTAACGGACGACGCGAATGACGGAGAGGAGGGGTGAATGGCTCGGACGGAGATCTCCAGTAAACCGTCTCGCTCGCGAGGAAGGTACTTGGCCACGGAAAGCCGACCGAGACGGTCGACGAGTAGAATCAATTGTTGGGGACTAATGAAGTCGGTCTATGGACTGCGGCCGCTGCCGGCGTAAAGGAAAATTCTGCCGTTAACTTAAAGATAATCCCTCCGCCATTCGCGTATGCGTTGCTTCGGATTGCGGTGCAGGGAGGAACGTAGGAGGTCCCTCGTGCGTTTTGCGTTGGTAGAGGTGTTTGTTAGCCCATTGAAAAAGAGAGAGAGAAGAGAGATAGGCCAGCCGGTGGCCTTTTTATAATATATGTATCGAGTCATCCGCCGAGGAACTACTCGGGTTGAATAAAGGTGGAACTCTCTGTCCAGAATTATCCGCAAGTGTCTTTTTTTTGCATAGGTGTTTTAGCCCCTGACCCCGCCACTCTACCTGAAGAAGAGCTGTGCCAGTCGGGCAAATCGGTCGTCTCGACCTACCACTCGGCGAGCCGCTAACGCGGCTGGCGCCCCGGGGAAAATCGCCGGGCGGAGGCGCGACGCCCTTTGTGACGCGAAGGGTAAAATTTGGGACCTACGGGTTTTCCGTCACAATATATATACATGTTTGTTACATGTATACGCATAGGTAGACACTGATGATATGATATATGGTAACTCGCCCCAACTCGGTTTGCGTCTGCATAGATGTAAGCGAAATGCGACTAAACATAGCCGAGCCGGCCTATGTCGTTATCGCTCCTTCCTGCCCTTCTTCCGGAAGACTAATTTCCATTAGACTTTTTCTACATACGAGCCGCGAAACGGTAAAAACCCAGCGCACAGTTGAGTATTCCCCGGGTAGCACCAATGCAACTTCACGTGCTCTTTTTCTCATTCGACTTCCAACCATTTGATGATAATATCGGTATCAAGCGTGCTACTTACGCACCTTCACTACTATATACACTCCTATTAAAAGACTTGAAAAATGCCTGTTAATTTTGAGATCTTAGCCTCGTCAACTAGATTTTCAAAAAAGACAGCTGAGCCTCTATTCACACATACTTCAACAATACAAAGGGAATGAAAAATAATAATTCCGATCGAACCAACCTCCTGCCTATACTATCCTTTTCTGTTTTCTGAAAACTATGTTTTATGAAATTTTAGTTGCGTCTCAAAATGTATTCGTTCGATTCACTTTAAACTCGGACAGAGCATAGTTTACAACATTTTCTATCGTACCTATGTTCTGACGATTTATAAAATATGTTCATCCATTTGTTATGTCCACAAATCACTTCGAAAAAGTATCAGACCAAACGAAAGATTTATTATTATATACTAAAAGTATATTTTCAGGCTTTCCATCTTACAAGAAACATCACTCAAGCCTTCAATTTCGTTAAAACTTATATGTAACTACCCTGCTAAAAATGTCCGATTGAATATTATTAACCATCATAGGAATAATGCATAATTCTGATGATATCCTTTCGGACCTATCTCGCTCTCCCTTGGTGGCGCATAAATATTGGTTCGTTTCGAATATAAACCAATGCTCCGTTATAAATGTGAAGTTCGTCATTGCTACTTTATAAATTTGAATAGATATCTATGCGATCCGTTGTATACTATCAGATGCATACCCTAGCCACGGTTTATTTGTATATGATTTCTTTGTCATTCAGATATCAATTGAATTCTTTCGTCTTCGTCTCATTGTAGGGCATGATTCTATCGTTTTTGTATCATTACATGTTTTTATTTTTTTTTTTCGAATAATAAAAATACGATTATCCTGCTAACATTTCCTATGCACTAAGGATGAATCAAATTGAATCTTATCCCGCACTTAAAACTCGTATCATATTCTCGTATGATTCATTTTCCATGCGTCATATGAATACTATTCTTTCGTTTGTATCTCATTGCACAGCTTGATTTTATAAAATCTACACTGTAAGCGATGCGGAAATGATTTCGAATAATACGTATACGGCGGTGATTGGTGACTTTTCCGTGATAAAAAATACCATCTGTTATAATGTAAAGTTCGTCATTGCTACTTTATGAATTTGAATTGATTTCTATGCGACTGGTGAATTCTATCAGATGCATACCGTAGCCGCGGTTTAGTTTTATACGATTTCCTTGTCATTCAGGGACCAATTGAATTCTTTCGTCTTCGTCTCATTGTAGGGCATGATTCTATCGTTTTCGTATCACTACATTTTCTTTTCTTTTTTCAAATAATAGAGATACGATTATGCTGGTAACATTTCCTATGCACTATGGATGAATCAAATTGAATCTTATCCCGCACTTAAAACTCGCATCATATTCGATATAAAAAATGAACTTTTATGAAAAAGATGTGATAGGGACAACAAAAGATGCTATAGAAAATTATGAAATGGAATCGAAAATAGTAAACACTTTTACTGTTAGCAAAATTATTGAGCCTTGTTCAGTATACATCTATTCAAGTAATTAATAGCAGCACAAAACAATAATAAAAGTTATTTTTCCAATTAAAATTTAGTTGATTAGATATAATCAAGAGTGAATATACAAAGTCAGCCCGATATTTTCGGCCATTTTTTTACTCTTGTACCCGATGGCGACGATATATATATATATATATATATATATATATATATATATATATATATATATATATATATATATATATATATAAATAACAGCAATATGAAAACCTATTGGTTTTTAACGTAGGTTGGATCCTTTTATCTATTTGCGTTACAAAAATAATTCACCGATCCAAAAGCAGTGTATAAAACTGTGCTTGACTCTTCTCTGTGTACCTTTCATTTTACAGGGCCGAGCAATATGTATTAAATACTTAATTCGTGTGATTTTTAAATATGAAAATTTGCATGCTTCGACTGCAATGATTCATTTTCATTGAAATGTCATACTGTATTCTTTATTACGTAGTACATACATTCGCAATGAAATACTATTATTAATTAATAATACAGGCTGAACTGCAATGAAACGTATCGTATTCAAAATGATCCATTTTCATTCAAGTATCATACTGTATTCTTTATTACGTAGTACATACATTGGCAATGAAATACTACAAGTATTTAATAATACAGGCTGAACTGCAATAAAACGTTTCGCATTAAAAATTATTCATTTTCATTGAAATGTCATACATACATTTATTACGCAGTACATAAATTCGCAATGAAATACTACTAGTAATTAATAATACAGACTGAATTACAATGAAACGTATCGCATTCACAATGATTCATTTTCATTGAAATATCATACTGTATACTTTATTACGTGGTACATACATTCGCAATGAAATACTACTAGTATTTAATAATACAGCCTGAACTGCAATGAGACGTATCGCATTCATTTTCATTGAAATATAATACTTTATACTTTATTATGTAGGACATACATTCGCAATGGAATACTACTAGTAATTAATCATGCAGGCTGAACTGCAATGAAACGTATCGCATTCAAAATGATTAATTTCCATTGAAATATCATACTGTATTCTTTATTACGTAGTACGTAAATTCGCAATGAAATGCTACTAGTAATTAATAATACAGCCTGAACTGCAATGAGACGTATCGCATTCAAAATGATTTATTTTCATTGACATATCATACTGTATTCTTTATTACATAGTACATACATTCGCAATGAAATACTACTAGTAATTAATAATACAGCCTGAACTGCAATGAGACGTATCGCATTCAGAATGATTCATTTTCGTTGGCAGTTACTGTATTCTTCATTACGTAGTACATACATTTTCAATGAAATACTACGAATAATGAATATAATACAGGCTCAACTGCAATGAAACGTATCGCATTTAAAATGATTCATTTTCATTGGCATATTCAGACTATATATACTATTCATAGATATATGATTCAACTTTATAATAATCCTATGAAGAATGCCAAATTCAACTGCATGAAAGTATTCTTTATACCGTATTTATATAGAACATGATCAAATTTGGTTCACATAAATAAGATCCTGATTGCGCAATATACGAATCAGAAACACGAAAGGAAACTATACATGCTGTTTTATACGACGTAATACATTCGTGCATATACATTTATAACAAACAACGAAAACGAAAGGTACAATCATACATAGCATATACAAATAGATTCACACATATAAACAACATATGTCGTATATCGCAATCCTACGCAATGGGGTGGTATCATTCATTCGCTATTAATTCGGATTGGAGCTCGATATTATAAACTCATCATCATCCGATACGATTCCCATCATAACAATCTGCAAATGTTTATAAAAAACAGGAATCAGAAACACGAACCAAAACGAAATATTTTTTTTTTCGATTTCTATCAGACATTTTTAGCAGGGTAGCTGTCGTACCCGGCTCCGCTCGGGTACGTCTGATTTTTACTATTTCTTGCTATGCACTTTTTTCGCAGCCGCACTGTTGCGACCTACTGCAGATTTCCTTTTCGGCATTGTGAAAACGTCAAATTAATCCGTGTGTTATTCAATAGCGTAAGTAACGTCGTCTCATGACGAAAACAGGAACAGTCAACTCGACGTATCGAGAGGCGCGCGTGGTGCCGCGCACTCGTTCGCTGGCAAAGTTTTCTTTCAGCAAGCCTGACACTTTTGTTCGCTTATCAATATTAAGGCGTTTGGAGCATTAGCCACAGTCAAAGATTAGTTTTTTGTGATATATGTTATTGTCTAGACCAGCGGTTTCCAAAAGGTGTTCCGCGGAACCCTTGGGGTTCCGTGGAAGGGTCACAGGGGTTGCGAGAGTTGGACGTATTGTCGTCGAAAGCAGCGCCGGCGCTTTAAGGCACGCGTCCACATAAATGTGGGCGCGTGCCTTAAAGATTTACCAAGCTGCAACACGCACTAACGTAGTGCAGGCGATAGGCGGCAGAGGGCGCGGGGCTTGCGGCAGTCTCGCTAGTTTGGGCGAAATTGGGAACCGCTGGTCTAGACTATACTGAGTCTACGAATTTGTTTAAATTCTTTCGCCACCGAACACCAGAGATGAAACATATTTTAAAGTATGCAATTTTCTGTGTGGTTAGATGGGCAAGACGTTTACGCTACAGGTGATGTAATTATTTTGGCTCTTCAATTATTTTTAACAAAGGATTAACGCAAACTAAACCTTTGTAAACATTTTGTAAAAAACACCTCATCTTGCCCATCGTGAACCATCTATATTCGATATTGAACCATCAAGGGAGGACAAAAGATTACAAAACTTGGTTGACGAATGAAGAGCATTGCTGCCTATCTCAATGTCCGCTAAGTCGCCGTATGTCGGCAACACTTAATATTAATTAATGGTAATAATAAATAATCTCGTAACATACATATAAATAGGCATAATTACAAATGACTCAAAGTTACTTTCTAACAAGGAAAGATTGCGAGGTCGATCTCGTCGATTTCGATAAAATTTGGAATGCTTGTAGAATGGGTAAAATCTGATTATTAAGGGTTGAAACGCACGCTTGATAATTGGGGTGTTGGATAACGTTTCAACGATACGAGATATGAAAAATTTATAATTTCCACAATGTTTATTTTTTTCGTGTACGATAACGTTATTGATGAAAAATAAAAATCACCCCTATTTTGGAGAGTGCGTTTCACCCCTTAAACAACGTTCCGTTCCGCAGATATAAAAAAAATACGTGTCGCCTATTTTTACCCATTCTACAAGCATTCCAAATTTAATCTAAATCGGACAGATCGACCGCGACTAAGTTGTATAAAACATTCGCTGGCGCAGTTTTTTTATAATAATCATCGAAAATATTATACTTTTTCGAGTTGGTAGTAACACAAAAGGTTTACTTATTTACGAGATGTCGAGCAATCGGCTTCCATTGGGCCCGTGAGATTTCCAAGGTTGTTACATCCTAGCGAATGTGCCTTCTCTCGGTTATTCCCAATATCCTCATTTGCCCTTTTAAGCTTATTATTAAATGTATAAATCTAAGAATAAGATGAATAACAGCGTACAAAGGAACGTACGTACGTGCCGCACGCATATTCAAATAACAGCGATATGTACACGATAGCCGCACCGCCTCGTGTTATAACCTCGCATTTCTTCAACACGTAAATATCGAATTCTCAGAAAGAAATACGAGGTACCACTCGAACGATACGAGAAGACTTTGCCTCTAGCCTAAATAAGTCCCGGCTGATAAGTATTTAGCATGGTGCCGACAGGAAACGAGAACTCGCCAGCGCTCGATGTCTTTGCGTACCCGATATAATCTACAGCATAACACAGATCATGCGCATGCTTAGGTCTCAGATACCGAACTCCATATCCCATGCGCTTTTTCGCCGAAACACGGGACAAAGGTCTCCTATCTTCCACGCGTGCAAATTCTATGTAATGAATGATCGAGATCAATTCTGCGAATTATGAATATCGCGACCAATCACGCTAAACCTTAAGGTTCCTTCTCCCACAATTTATCCCCTCCTAATTTTTATATCAAGAAAGACTTCCTTGTTGAAGTCAGTCTTCCAACAGTTTCCACCGCGTTCAGATCAAGTCTTCCAACAGTTTCCACCGCGTTCAGATCAAGTCTTCCAACAGTTTCCACCGCGTTCAGATCAAGTCTTCTAACAGTTACCATCGCCTTCAGATCTCAGTCTCGCAAAATCTTCTATCAAATTAACTTCACTTCTTAATCTTGTTCTGACAGAATTCGAAGTGTAGAACCGGTATCATAGAGTTTCTAATATTATACATCTTCGGGTTTTGACCGGTGTCGTATAAAAGCTTAGTCAACTCTCGCGGCCTCGAGTCTATAAAATAGTTCAAGTGCTGTTTACTACGCATATATACATAAACACTCTCAGCGCCCCAAAAGTCTGGTGCTGGTGACCGCTTTCCGAACGCTAAGCGTGGCGTCCGTCAACGAGACCCTTATCTGCGAGCGACAACCGATACTCTTGCGAGCGAGCGTACCTACACACTGACCCACTCACGAACACAGCGACAAATCTCATTTTTATGTTAATCCGATTGTTCCCCCGGCTTCACCGTTATTTCCATTGTCAATTTTTCTGTTAAAGCAACTTTATTCATCCGATCACTTATTTGTAATAAACCTTTAGTTAAGTTTGTACAAATTCGTCAGATTATTTCTAAATGCCAATCACTGCATGACTTCCTAATTTCTAATTCATTCCAAGCACTACCCCTTTTTACCCTCATCCCGTGCTATTGCGCTTGTCGTAGGCAAAAAAGGAGGGAATCTAAAAATATATGCCCACGTCCCTTCAGGACGTGACAAGGTCGTGGTGGAAAGAAAAAAGGGAGTTTTTTCCCCGTTTACGTTTCGATCCTTGGTTCGGATCCTCTTCAGAAACTTTATTTGTTCTAGAAATTTCGCGATACAAATTATATTAATAGAGTTTACATATTTTGTATAATTGTACGTTGTGTTATGAATAAGTTTTAAATGTGTTATAATGATTTGTGTAAATTTTGTGTTAGTTTTTTCCTCATAATTTTTCAATCATCGTGATATTTTATGAGTGATTATTTGTAACAAGTTAATTTATTCTTTTTGTTGAGTAACAAGGGTGGTGTGTGAGAGTGTGATGTTGTAAGAAGGATAAGAATTATGTTAGATAAAGAACTTGAATATTGTCGATATTTCTAGTTTTCTTTGGTTTGTGCTTGAAGGATGATTGGTGTAGACAGTATTTGTGATGATGAAATACTGTCTCGTGAGGTTGAATCAGAGGATTGATTGGGAACCGTTCTTTTAATTCAATTGATAGGTTTAATCGTTTTTTGGCGATTCTATTATCTGTGAAAAATTGGTATGGTGAAAGAAACTTTAGTTCGATCTATTGTCTTGATTAATGAGATTATTGCGAAGTTGTGTGAAAGTGGTAATTACCTATTGAAATAAAATAAATATATCCCCGCAAGCACAAAGAAGAAAATTAGAAAAAATTTTCTCTGCTCTACATGTCGAGTAGTGACGTCCCAGAGAGTTGGAGAAAGACTAAGTGGCGAATTTAATGTTTCTGGAGAGAGGGAGAATGATCTTTTGTCAGTGCCGTGTCAAGAGTTTGAGGGTACCCGTGTGATGTTAAGAGGTTAATGTTTTATGTCAAAGGTTTTAAAATTTAGTCGCGAGTTTAAAAATTGATGTGTGTAGTTATGGTGATAAAATATTATTATGATTATATTATTGAATTGTATATTGAGCTTAGCTTATTTATGTCAGTTCTAAAATTTATGGCATTAGGATGCGCTTTGATTTGAATCATTTCTAGGATTAATCTTTTTTTGAGCCATTGTTCATTGTTTAAAATTTTTACATCATCAAATTTGAAATCGTGTTTTTGTTCTATTGCGTGCTGTGCTAGAGCTGTGTGTATTCTGTTGGTGTGTTTCAGGCTATATTTGTGTTCATTGATTCTGTTTTTAAGGTATCTTTTTGTTTGGCCTATGTATGTAGAGTTACAATCATTACAATCAATTTTGTATACTATGTTAGATTTTTTGCTGTTATCTATTTTGTCTTTGGTGGAGCCTGTGATCGATAAGATGTTGTGTTTATTGTTTGTGACTAGTGTTATATTGTTTGAAAAGACGAATTAGTTGGTGATGGATGTTTTTTGTGTATGGCAGGTTTATTAGTCTAGAGGAGTCGAAGTTTTTATTTTTGTTATTTTGATTGTTGATTGTAGAAAGTCTTTGTTTTATTATTTTTTCTGTGAAAGAAATCGGATAGCAATTTTTTGTCATTGTGTTCCTAATAAGTTAAAGATTTTTATGGTGAAAAGACGGATGAGATAGTTTTATTGCTCTGTCAACTAACATGTAAATTATAGCTTTTTTTGGGGGAAAGTGGATGGTTAGTACAGTCATGCTGTATATTGGAATCGGAAAAATTAGAAGAAGTCTGGTTTTTTGACAGGTGATTTTGTAGGTGCCGCGGGTGTTAAATCCAAGTTTACCTAAAAATCGGGGTGTAGGGTTTTTTTAGGGGATGAAAGGGGATGGGGTGGATTAATGCCAAACTACAACCCTCACGAGGTCGGCACCGAGAGACGAAATGTTCAGAAAAATCCGGGTTTTATTTTTGTCCACACCGTCGAAGTCGTGGAAGTTCATTTTAGAGGTGAAAAAGTAGGGTGAAATTGTGAAAAAACAGTTTTCATTCGATAACTCTTTACGAAAAAATCGTACACTTTTTGTTCAAATGGGAACGTTGTAGCTGTTGAAAATATGTGTCGACCGAGTATTTGAACATCACTCTCCGATAACATCTTCACTCCCAAAAGAATTGTTGAAATATAAACAAAAAAATCGATCATTGAATAACTCAAAAACAATTGTTTTTTCAGGGATGGTTTAAGTGTACGAAATGTAGAGAATAATTTTCTCTATATTTTCGTTCCTATGGACCACCCTTGAGTTTTGCTTTTTCGAACCCCTCTCAGGGATTGAAAATTCAAAATGAAATTCTAGAAAAATTATTTACCGAAAATAAAGAGATATGAGTTTGGCGCTGTGGACAAAAATGTAGCTGAGGGTTCAAGCTACAAGTGCGGTCAATAGTTTTCCCAGAATTTCATTTTGAATTTTCAACCCCCAAGAGAGGTTGGAAAATTAAAAATCAATGGTGGTCCATAGAAACAAAAATATACAGAAAATTATTCTCTACGTTCCGTACATTTGAACTATACCCGAAGAATCGATTGTTTTTGAGTTATTCAATAAACAATTTTTTTATTTATACTTCAACAATTCTTTTGGGGGTGAAGATGTTATCGGAGAGCGACGATCAAATAGTCGATCGACGCGTCTTTTCATGAGCTACAACGTTCCCATTCGAATAAAAAGTGTACGATCTTTTCCTAAAGAGTTGTTGAATTAAAACCGATTTTTCAAAATTTCACCCCACTTTTTCACCCCCAAAATGAACTTTCAAGCTTCGGCGCTGAGGACAAAACTAAAGCCCGGATTTTTCTGAACATTTTGTCTCATGGCGCCAACCTCGTAGGGGTTGTAGTTTGGCATTAATCCACGCCCATCTCCTTTCGTCCCCTTAAAAAAACCCTACACCCCGATTTTTAGGCAAACTTGGATTTAGCACCCGCGGCACCTACAAAATCACGTGTCAAAAAACTAGCCTTCTTCTAATTTTCTCCGATTCCGGGGTTTTTCAGCGACAGCACGACTGTACTAGGTGTCAAAAAAAGTTTATAAATCTGCCAGACCAAGTAGGTTTTCTGTACCAATTTGTGATGATTGAACATTGATTACGGATTAAGAGTATATCGAGAAAATTTCTTATTTACGTAATCAAAATATATAAATGCATAATTTGGCCCGTAAATTTATTTATTTATTGAGATCTCAATTAATTTCTGATTTCCAACGTATACCCTCGCTGGTTTTTACATATAACCCTTCCCAATTAAACCCTTTGCCATCGCTCCCGACCCGCAATTCGCTAATCTACCTATCTTTCGTTGCGTCCACAGCCATCCTAAGCTACACTATACCGCATCTTCCAAGGGTACGGGAAAACTGTGGAAAATCCGTATCTGTATAGACGGCTGTATATTCTTCTGATTCTCTGGTGCACAGACTTTAACTCAAGGATCTACACAAAGGTATCAGAAGCATTCGCCTTCCGCTCACTGGTTGTTGCGCCAGCCTGTACACGTCTTAGCGGTCTCCGTTCCAAGTATTGGCCATGCGCAATGCTGCTTACCTCGAAGTACCGACAGAGCCAAACCACGTTCACCTATCTACCAGTGTCGGTCGCTTTTAGGGGCTATACCAGTGTGACACTATGAAAAAATCGATTTTTTGCCTTTTTCGACAGCTTATACGTTAAAAAAATATCCTATAAAAAATTCAAAGCCGTATCTCTATCATTTCATCTTGCAAAAATCGATAGTTAAATCTTTAAACGCGTTATTCTCGAAATGAGATTTTTCAAATTTACTGACATTGTAACTCGAAGAGCAATTATCCGATTGACTTGAAATTTGAACTGAATCCTTTTGAATATATTTACTCTACAATGACGTACGATATTTTTGAATGGACGAAAATTAACGATTCGGGATTGAAAAGAACGACCATTTTATGGGCAAGAAAACAGACCTTTTTTCATAACTACGCCGTTTGTTAGGTTTTGATATTTTTCTAAAATCCTACGTCATTATACAGGAAATACCTTCCAGTTTTACGACATATTTTTTCTTTTTCGGTTCCAGCTACTCAATCGGCCGGAATCATGTCAGCAGTAGAGGAACTTTTTTTTGGCGCCTCCAAAGGCAGCGCATAAGTCGCTTGGATCTCAATATTTTTATATGAAAAAATGATATAAAATAGGTCAAATATAGCCAAATATATTTTTAATTTTCTGAAACATTTAATTGAGTACTTTTCTTCCAAAAAAATCTCTCGAAAATCGCTCAAATTTTCAGCGTTTACACTGGTATAGCCCCTGAATTATATATTTCATGTAATATTAGATCTACAGAATAAATATATATTTCGTATGCATTTTTTTGCGGTTCGTTGGAAAAAAATTATAAACCGTCATTTAACTCAACTGAATCACTCCAAACTCCTTGAAGTACCTAAGTAACGTCGTCTGATCAGGAAAATAGAAACGTACACTCGACGTGTCGAGTGGTGCGCATGGTGGCGCGCGCTCGTTCTCGGATGTTTTCGCTGTTAAAGTTTTCTTTCAGTGAGTTTGTTCGCTGCTCAATAGTAAAGGACGTAACTAACGTAATCTGATCACGATGACAGAAACAGTACACTCGACAATCTGAGGGGAGCGAATGTTTTCGTTGTCAAATATTTTTTTCGGCGAGTCTGACATTTTGGTTCAATATTTTTGATGACTGCTCGGCCCCTCACGCCCCCCCAATACCTGTAACCGGAAAATACGCCACACACGGGTGAAAACCGCATGAAGATCGGACCATTGGTTCGCGGACAGGCAGAAAACGGACTTTCATTTATAGATATAGAAAAGAGAAAATAAAACATTGAAAACTATTAGAGACGTATTTTTTATCGGCTGAAGAACTGGTTTAAGGGTGGAAACCACCCCCTAAGACAAGGCGTGTCACACCTTAATTCTTTTTCGAGACTTAGAAGGAGACTTAGGAGGGAGGGAGGGAGAGAGAGAGAGAGAGAGAGAGAGAGATTGATTGATTGATTGATTGATTGATTGATTGATACAATTTATTATGCCTTAGTAATAAAACTTTTGGGCATATTAAGCATACAACAAGTTAGTATAGATATAAGTACTGCTAACTAGAACTACATTAGCGAAAATTATAGAACACAAAGTTAAACATAAGAAAAAATGATAATAATAATAGTAAATATAAAACAATGCGATCAGTAAGTAAACCTAAAAGCCGAAACCCAAATAAAACGCCTGGGAGGACGTTGGGGAACTTAGTCCCAAAGGAAAATTTGTCTTAAGAGTATTATATCTATCTTAAAGGGATGAATAACGGATCGTATACAATGTAAAATAAAATAAAATAAAAGAATAGAAACACAATAGCTTAAATTATTGGCCGTGACCGCGCTGATGTACCAAAACCAGAATGTAAGCCAGGGAAGCGAGCCACTCAAAGAATATAATATAAATTGAAATTGAATATAGAAAGAATATTTTTAAACCAAAAGCAAAAACAAAAGCGAAAACAAAAGCAAAAAGAAAAAAAGCAAAAACAAAACCCAGCGGTACAAAAGCACAAGCAAAGTGTACGCATCCTCCCTTGCCAGCTCTTCTTCAAGCAGGTGTCTAAAAAGTCGTGATTTGAAGATATCAAGCGTTGGAGAACTGGTTACACTCACGGGAAGGCGGTGCCATAGGCGACTGCCCGACACCGTGACAGAGTCAAAGTAGATGGCCGTTCTGGCGAAAAGGATGGCAAACGTAGAAGAAGGTAATCTCTGCGACGTACGCGCATTTGGTCGAACTCTAGTAAATAGATCCTGGACGTAATCCGGTACCCCACCATTTACTACTTTGTAGACTAAGATCCCGAGAAAATACGTACACCTGTCCTTTACCGACAGCCATTTGAGCCGATTTCTGAATGCCGTGATATGAGCGTCCCTCGGTAGATTGAAGATAAAGCGAATGCAGCAGTTGATAAGTTTTTGGAGTTTAGAATTAGGCGTAGTGGGGAGATTACAAAAAACGGTTGAACAATAATCGAGTCGCGGGAAGATCAGAGTGCTTACAAGTTTGGTTCTAATGTCGGTCGGTAATGAGTTACGATGATGTTTGAGTTTGTGGAGGATACCGTGAACGTCCCGCGATACCATGGCCACATGGCGCTTCCATGAGAGAGAAGAAGAGATCATCAGACCTAGGTTACGATGTTCGGTAACGTACGGCAATGGGAAGCCATCAACCAAAATAGATGGAAGTTCGTCCAGCTCTAGAGCCCTCGAGCGGGCATGGCTACCCAAAACTAGAACTTTGCACTTCGATAGACTCAAGGACAAACCATTCCTAGAGGAATACTCAGCGATAGCTTTGACGTCCTCATTAATTAAAGCTAAAGTCTAATTTAGCTCATTTGGTGAGCAGCTGCGATACACTTAAGTGTCGTCCGCGAACACCGTATGGTTTGAAAACTTCAAACACTCGAAGATGTCGTTGACAAAAAGGGAAAAGAGAACAGGACCCAAGACGGAGCCCTGAGGGATGCCTGCATTCGTGGTGAGCCACGATGTGGCACGGCCATTTTCATCAACGACAGTCTGTTTTCGGTTAGAGAGATACGAATAGATCCATATGAGGGCGGAATCTGAAAACCCCTAGTTTCTTGAGTTTGCACAAAAGGATGTGGTGCGGCATCTTGTCGAACGCCTTGCTAAAGTCGAACATGACCAACACAGTTAGCAAACCCAAGTCGATAGCGCGTCGCACATCATCGCATATCCTGATAAGAGCAGTTTGAGTTGAGAACCCAACCCGGTATGCAGATTATCTTGGATCAATCAATTTGTGGTTCAATCAAGTTTACTATCTGGTCCTTTACGATTCGCTCAAGGAGTTTAGATGACTCGGACAGATTTGCTGTTTTGCTGATAAGGATGTCCCTGACAGTGCCTGAGGTTAACGTGACGTTGTAGGAGCATTTAACATTGACGACTGGCTCGCCGACTGCACGGGGGGGGGGGGTTGATAGGAAGTTTCCTGATCGTCCGTATGTGGTGCGACAAGTCCGACGCTCCCAGAGCATCGAAAACGCTGATGATTAAATCCTTGGGAGTAGGAGTGTCGCAAGTTGGCAAGCCAGCTATTATGACTTCGGCGGTGATTGGCGGCGGAGTAGCAGTGGCTTCAGGAGTGCGAACCTGCCGACGCGCAGCGGCATCGGCTGTCAGGGCAATGTTTGCGGTTTCAAGCTCTTCGATACGACGCACAAGATCGGTGAGAGTGGCTTCCATGGGTGAGATGCGCTCTAGCTTAGCTCGGAATTCATTGTTAGTTTTCTCTTGGGAGCGACAGAAAGCCTCGATAGTCGAATTAGTTTTCTCATGCATAGCGACCAGTCTAGCGAGGGCGTTATCGGAATTTAGCGGTATGGTTGGAGAGGGCGCAGCTGGGGAGGGGGATAGGGAAAGGGCACGGTCTCTAGATGGGTGAATGTTTAAAGTGCTCCGGGATGCAGCTTGTCGGCTAGTATTTGGCGACGAGGGTAAGGACGAGAGGTTGAGAAGACAGCAATCCAGGACAGAAGACGTTAGCAAATAGCTACGGGCGCATCCCGGGCAGAATAGCTATCCCCCGGTGGTGCAATCCTTACTGATACCAGCAATGTTCTTGCCGCACTTCGTACATAAGCGATCCATATCGCGGGTCGTTCGACGCTGATAATCGATCGTGCGT
Organism: Ophion obscuratus; assembly: GCA_964007375.1. Taxonomy (NCBI): domain Eukaryota; kingdom Metazoa; phylum Arthropoda; class Insecta; order Hymenoptera; family Ichneumonidae; genus Ophion; species Ophion obscuratus. The sequence continues at coordinate 3,195,346 of OZ023323.1, read as the reverse complement.
TTATCGACCAGTGATAGACGTAACGTAAACGATGATAACTTATCGACTGGAGATAGGGCGAACTGACCGATGAGATGCGGAAGTATTGTCGGTCGAAGATAGCACTTGCGAGACTAGTTGCCAGATGGAGACTTGAATGAGCGGAAGGTCAAACAGATACTCGATCAGTAGATGTTGACTAATCAATAGAGCGCGGATGATTCCCACGATATCCCACAGCAAGAGCGAGACGCACGCATAGGAGTTTCGGGATGACAGGTTGAGGTTATATCGTCTTGCGTTGCAACTTTATCCGAATTTCCAGAGAATTTAGCATGCAGCGTAGTACAATCGATGCAATTTCGGACAAAAGCAACAATGGGGCATGCTTTCCCTGCAACAAAAACGCCCGAAGGCACGAAGCGGCAGAGAGAAGTCGGATAGAAGACGGAGCCGAAGGAGATGCGTGCAGAGGTACTCACAGTTGGAGAGAGAGAGAGGTTGGAGAGGAGAGAGAGAGAGAGAGAGAGAGAGAGAGAGAGAGAGAGAGAGAGAGAGAGAGAGAGAGAGAGAGAGAGAGAGAGAGAGAGAGAGAGAAAGAGAGAGAGAGAGAGAGTCTCAAAACTAAGAATACACTGGTTTTATTTGGCGTACGAAAATTAATACCTGCGAGAGTGCACAACAATTGGTCTTCACTCTGTATTGTCGTCGTGAGTAAACAAGTAATTGAATAAGTGACTCTTGTACACTACGACTGTGGGAGACGATTTCAAGTCTTCCGGCAATGAGTGCCAAAAATAAATAGATGACAGGAAAAACGAGTATCTATAAGCTATGATCCGATGATTCGGAATGTGGAACATTTAACCTGTATTCTGGCGCAATGGTTTAGTGCCGGTCTAGCAGGACTGTATAGTTCTAAGAGATACTCTGGAGCATTGCCGTTTACAATCTGAAAGACCATAATGCCAATGAAATATCGTCGCCTCGCTTCTACAGTAAGCCAACAAAGCTGACAGCGATAGGGTGAAATGTGCTCAACACGGCGTAAATCAAATACAAATCGAATTCCGCTATTAATGAGGCGGTGGAGTACAGTATTTTGTTCTTTGGTTACATCATTATATACTAAACAGCAATAGTCGACTAACAGAAATATGAACGAAGTAACGAGAGTCTTCCTAAGTTTTCGTGAGAGAGCACTTCTGTGGTGTTTCAATCTATAAAGAGAGTAGTTCACTTTTCTTGAGATGGATATTACATGGGGTTTCCAAGATATGTTGGAGGCCATTACGACACCAAGGTCATGAGCTGCATGCACAAATGGTAGGTCTGTATCGTCCACAATGATGGGTGATAGTTTTCTGACATCTACCTTGCTGATGAAAGTATTGCTGACGTGAATGAGCACTTTAGACTTGGTTAGATTGAGTTTGAGGCTGTTCTTTTTAGCATGTTGCGCAATGACATCTACATCGTGAGCAATGTTGGTTAAGCCCGATTCAAGTTCTAAAGGTAAGTACTGTAGATAGATCTGAGTATCATCCGCAAAAAGCATATGCTGTGTATATATTAAATCCGAACTGATGTCATTAAGGGGAGATATACACCTAGATGGTCGAAAAATTGATTTTTTTTGCATTTTCTTGAAGTTTGAGGTCTCCAGAATATCTGGTGAAAACGGCAAGTTAATATTTCGATAAATAAGCCAGTTACAGTCGAGAAAGTGAAACGTGTTTTACGGCGCCGAGCCGACAGGCACGTAGCGGAAAGCGACCGTTCGAACAAAGCGTGGCTAGACCTATTTTGTGATTCTATTGTGTTTTTGGACATGCGTGGCTCCAGGTATAACGGAAATACCATACGACTGTTATTCATTACCAGAAATAGACACTTTCGTCAGTACCTTGCCGTTCGTGCAACTGTGCGTTACAGTGAATTTCCGTTTGCGAATTGTTCCGGAATTACACCGGAGATGCGCTGAATAATGAGGATCGAGGGGCGAGATGTTGTCGTGCAGGAGAATTTCTGTTTGTAATTAAAATCAGTCCAGACACAATAAGACAGTGTGAGGGAGAATACCAATTGTTTTATTTTACCGAGGAGAGTAGCACGTTTGTTACAAAAAATGAGCGCTCACTCGCACTAAGTGCGTGACACCAACACGTGTCCGTCGCGTGGCCCGAGATCACGAGAACACCGGCAAAATGTTTTTTACGGAGAGTACACTAAAATAATATACTAGACAAGAGAGAGCACGATGTGTGGTAACAGAGCGGACACTTTTACGCACACGAAAAGTAGCGGAGATCCGAGAAAAGCTTTTGAAGCACACACACGTTGCGTGTCGAGGAGACGAGGATAGCTAATGGCCGCCGCGTCCCTTTTCGTCGAGTTGTCCGTTTCTTCATGGGGGCGGCGCCACCGGACCATCTTGGCGTCGTCTTGATTTTGTCGCGTAGATCGATGGGACACGACAGTGCTGCCGCGCTGAGAGCGCGCGTCGAGACAGTTTGAATTTGAACCAAAATGGTTTTTGTGTTTTCCTCAACATTTCCGCCCGCCATCTTCGCCGTAGCGAAGATGTTACCGTGTTGGAGAGTCCACGTTGAGAAGGGCGAGCTTCACCAAGGGTCGAGTCAATGTGGTCCGTGCCGTCTTGAGCGTAGCAATTCGAGGTAATCCGTCTGACCCGGGGTGGAGCGCTATCACTCGAGCGAGAGGCCATTTTGTAGGTGGAGTTCTCTCGTCGGTGATAAGAACCAGAGAGCCGATCTTCACAGCATGTTGTGGATACTGCCATTTCGAGATCGCCTGCAGCTGGTGGAGATATTGTGAAGACCATGTTTTCCAAAACTGTTGAGTTTTCTGCTGGAGAAGTTGCCACCGAGACAATCTGAATGTATTGAGGTCGAGCAGCGAGGGCTCGGGCACCGCAGAAAGAGCACCTCCGGTCAGAAAGTGGCCTGGTGTTAATGCTGCCACATCCTCTGGATCATCACTGAGCGGCTCAAGTGGTCGTGAGTTCAAAATTGCTTCAATTTGGGAGAGAAGCGTGCAAATTTGCTCATACGTGAGCAACGATTCACCGACAGTTCTTCGCAGGTGATGCTTCGTAGATTTCACCACGGCTTCCCACTTGCCTCCCATATGAGGAGCTGCTGGTGGGTTAAAAACCCAGTTGGTCCCATCCTTTGAGAGCGCACTTGCAATTTTTGCATGTTCCTTCGTTGATGACATGAACATTTTCTTGAGCAATGTTTCGGCTCCCAGAAACGTTGTTCCACAGTCGGAGTACATGTCTGTTGGAATTCCTCGTCTTGAGGTGAACCGTCGGAAAGCCGATAAGAATGTGTCCGAAGAATAGTCGGTCACCGCATCGAGATGTACTGCTGAGGTGGTGAGACAAACGAACACACATATCCATCCTTTGTATGTTTTTGCTCCACGGCCTTGCCAGGTTTTGAGGGTGAGCGGTCCAGCGTAATCGACCCCCGTGTGCCTGAAGGGGCGTGTGGGTGTGACACGACAGAGAGGTAGTTGGCCCATCAATTGATGAGCACGGATCCCCCTCTGGCGTACACAGATCACACACCTGAGCACGTGAGTCTTCACTGGAGCTCTTCCCCCAATTATCCAATAGAGTTGTCGTGTGTAAGCTAAAGTTAGCTGCGTTCCTCCGTGTAGAGTTCTCCGATGAGCTTCATCAATGATTAATGCCGATAAATGTGCTTCTCGTGGAAGATTGCTGGATGCTTTTCGTCCGTGGTTAGCGCGGAGTTCGCGAGACGACCACCGACCCGTAAGATTCCGTCCGCGTCGATAAATGCCGTTAGTCGACTCAGAGTATGGCAAGCTGGAAGCGTACCTCCAGTCGTCAGAATTCTGATCTCCTGAGTGAAGAACATGGCCTGTGTTGCTTTCACCCAAAAGTTTCGAGCTCGCCTTAGATCGAGCGGAGACACAATTCTTCCGGAGGGTGTTCCTTTTCGATATTTCAGGCGATCAAGTACCCTGAAACATAGCGCTGTGACATGGAACAACTTGAAGAGAGAAGAATACCGGAATAGCAAGTCCCAGTGACTCTCCTGTTGTCTAACTGTTCCAACAAGGGAAATTCCGGGCCTCGCTTCCGAGTCGCTGGCGCCGTCAGTGATATCAGTCTGGGCGGGCCAGTTTTCCTGTGATTTGGAGAGCCATGGTGGTCCCGTCCACCATAGTTGATGACCCGTGAGCTGAGCAGTTGTCATCCCTCGAGATGCACAATCAGCTGGATTTGACGTGCCCGGCACGTGCATCCATCTGACGTCCTTGGAGAGCTCCTGGACCTGCGTAACTCGGTTTCGTACGTAGTCCTTCCAGCGGGATGGATGAGCCCGTATCCAGGTTAGGGCAACCTGAGAGTCCGTCCACAAATATGTTGCCTCTATGTCAAGACCCGCCGTCTTCTTGACATGTCGAGCGAGTTTTGCCAGGAGGAGAGCGCCTGCGAGTTCTAGCCGCGGGATGGTCAGGCGTTTCAATGGAGCGACCTTGGTTTTCGAGCATACCAGTGACGTCATTCTCCTTGTGGACGAGAGCTCGACTGTGATATATATCACTGCCGCCATGGCCAGCTGTGATGCGTCCGAGAAACCATGAAGATGGACACGAGTATTCTTACTCGTGCCGAACCACCTGGGAACAGAGAGACTAGCCAAATTGTTGCATTCATCTTTCACAGCGAGCCATTTTTTCGAGACCTGAGCTGGGAGTGGTTCATCCCACCCAATTTTGTGTAGCCACAGCTCTTGAATGAGCATTTTGGCCTTGACCGTGACTGGCGCAATAAATCCGAGTGGATCGAATAATTTTGCTACCTCTGAGAGAACCGTGCGTTTAGTAAACACACTCTGGTTCGTAACTGCCCTCGAGCTGAATGAAAATCTGTCGTCCTTGGGTGACCATTGCACTCCGAGCAATGTGGTTGTGCAGTCGTCGAACTTAATGGTCAGTCTTTCGTCGGCAGATCCCAATTGAGCGAGAATTGTTGGACTCGAGGCATGCCATTTTGCCAGCGGGAATCCGCCCGCGTTACAGAGTCCATCGAGCTGTCGTGCCGTTTGTAACAGTTCTTGCTCCGAGTCGGCGCCGCCAAAAATGTCGTCTACATACCTTCCAAGTTTTATGGATGGCACTGCGAGTGGGAACCGGTGACCTTCATCTTCAGCGAGCTGCAGCATCGTTCGAACAGCTAAGAATGGAGCTGCCTTCGTACCGTAGGTCACGGTTGTGAGCCGAAACGGTACAGTATTCTGCTGCTCGTTCGTCCACAGGATGCGTTGCAAATCCCAATCATCCTCGTGAATTCTGATTTGACGATACATTTTCGTCACGTCCGTTGAGAAGAGAAATTGATGCTGTCGGATCCACATGAGGACGTCCGCGATGTTTGGTAAGAGGTTGGAGGCAGTCTGCATCAAATCATTTACTGAGTAGCCCGTGGACGAGCGACAAGACCCATTGAATACCACTCGTAACTTTGTTGTTGAGCTTTCAGGTCTGAGCACCCCATGGTGCGGGAGATAATATGCTCTATCATCTTCCGAGCGCCATGTAGATGTTGGTGCGCGTACCATATGTCCGCAAACCTCGTACTCTCGCATGAAGCTTTCATAAAGTTCCTTGTATGCTGAATCTCGAGTAAATTTCCGGAAGGTACCCTTTAGGCACTGATGAGCTGTCTGAAATGAGTTCCCTAGTATTGATCTTGGCAACTTGAGCGGTATTCGTACGACGTATCGTCCTGTTTCATCTCTCGTATGCGTTGTCCGGAAATATTCTTCACACTCAAGTTCTTCCTGTGAGAGCGCAGGATCTTCATCTACCGGGATTTCTTCTTGCTCCCAGAACTTGGTGAGAGAATCCTGAAGTGATTGCGAATCGAGATGAACTTTTCCAGTGCACGCCGCAACATCGATTGGTACATTTCGTATTGCCGCTGGTCCTAGAATCAACCATCCAAAAATGGAGCATTGTGCGATTGGCATGGTTGAATCTGCCTTGATCATTTCTGGTTTCATGACTTGCCCATAAACATCTGCTCCGAGTAGAATGTTGATCGGCCGTGAAATACAGAAGTGAGGATCAGCTAGCTGCAAATTGTGCAAATGCTTCCATTTTTGTGGTTTTATTTCGACCGACGGCAGATCTGTCGCGAGTTTCCGAAGAACATGGGCACACACGTTTACGTTTTCCTTTGAGTAGACCGATTGGAGACAAAGATGGACGATTCCTCGAGTTCTTGAAGATTGATTCCCCCCGATGCCTGTGATTGGGAGAGATGAGTGGTGACGCGGAAGTTGTAGGGTCGTCACCAATTCCTCAGCTATAAAGCTGAGCTCAGATCCCGAATCTATGAGGAGCCTGACAGATTGAGAGGCTGTGGGCGTGTTAACGACTGAAATAGCCGTTGCCAATAATGTTTGTTGACTAATGGTGGAGATGGGAGAGATGACTGTAGAGGAGGTCATGGAGGAGACCGTCTGAGGCGAGCTTGCTGAGGAGACCGGAGAGCGCGTCGTGGAAAAGGCAGAGGAAAGAACTGTTGAGGGGACCATTGAGAAACAATTAGAGGGAACCGATGAGTGGATCGTAGAGGAGGCCGAGGAGATGAGCTGGAGATCGACGACTGCTGAACGCCATTAATGTTGAGCTGAACTTGGTCCAGGCTGTGAGGTGCTTGTCGAGGGGATATTGTGGAGTGACGCCTCGTGCAAAAGCGTATGGTGTTTCCCCTTACAAGTTCGACAGAGCTGAGTGCTGCGACATGCCTTGGCACTGTGGCGCCCTAGGCAGTTAAAGCACAGCCTCTTCTCGACTACAAGAGCACGTCTTTCCTTTGGTGTCTTGCTGTAAAACGTCGGACACGACGATATGTAATGCGACGCCTGACAGCAATCGCATGCGTAACCCTGATGGGAACTGGCCGATGGTGATGGAGCTGATGCCTGAAGGCCTGCGCTCTTTGCTTTCGGCGGCCCTGACGACTTTGCCGAAGAACCCTTTGCAGCCGTGAAGCTCTGTTCCTCCCTGGAGACATCCATTGCTCGAAGTTTTTTCCGAACAAAGTCTTTGACCTGTTCGTACGACGGAGACTCTTTCGAATTGCCCAACGCGAAGGCCAGATCTTCGCGGACCGTGCTGTCCAACACCCGCGTCAGCAGATGTGCCCAGATGAGATCACCCATGTCTCTGTGCGCGATGAGAGTGCGTACTGCCTTGGAGCCCTCCGAAATGACATTGAATGCTTGCCGAAGCTCCTTGTAGTTGTTCGGCGCGCAGACTGTCTGCTCGATTGCCTTGTCCAGATACGTGGCAATGACTCGTCTCGTATCTTGATAGTTTGACACGAGTGTGTCCCATGCTGGCTTGAGCTGATCGCCTTGGAGAGGAAAACCAGCAATCAGCTGAGCGGGCTCTCCCTTTAAGCTCATTTTTAAATACTGCAGCTTTTGGACATCTGAGATGTTGGATTGACTCAGCACCATGGAGTGAAACAGCTCGGAGTAATTGGTCCATTCCAAAAACGATCCTGAAAACTTCGGCAGATCGAGTTTCGGTAGCTTCAGTTCCTGTGAGCCAGCCTGATTGGAGCTATTCGGAGACGGTAGAGTCGGATGCGAGCTTGCCTCTCTGATCTCAGCCAAGAGCATTTTGCAATTATTTTTGCAATTCGCGGCTTGCCTGAGATATTTATTCTGAAAATACGGGTGATTTAGATTTCCCGTGGGCCAAGCGTTAGTTATGTCATTATGATTTTCAGTGATTTCTGCATAGAGTTCATCGATTTGGTGTTCCCACCGCTCTATTGCAGCTCGAGAGGGATCTCGTCCCTTCGCGTTGCAGATCTCCTCCATTGTGTTACCCATGAGGTCGAGACGGTCCTCCTGCGACATGATTTTCGCAGTGAGCGAGCCATTGATCCTAGCGGGCGATGGAGATCTCGCACGTTTCGTCTCGTCACCACCCCCTTGTGGAATTGAGAGAGAGGTAGCCGCAGAGCTTAATGAAGGTGGTGCGGTCGGGGTGACCTTCACTTGACCTCCATCCTCCCCCTTCGCATCTAAAAATTGGTCTTCCTTCTCCATGACTTCTCACGTAAACGAGGACAGATCGGAGAATGCCTAAGAGAATAGCACCAATTCAAAACTATCCACGCAATAATTCGAGAGAAAAGGCAAGAGAAAACACGAGGGAGAATTTACAGTCGTGTCACTACGAGAATTTTCACCGAGAGTTCACTTGCGAGAGAATAACCGAGAGTCTCGCACTGGTCACAGATATATTCGAGTTCAAAGCCACACAAACAAAAACCTCACACACGAGCCCTCGATCCGGCTCGAAGGACCAAATGTTCCGGAATTGCACCGGAGATGCGCTGAATAATGAGGATCGAGGGGCGAGATGTTGTCGTGCAGGAGAATTTCTGTTTGTAATTAAAATCAGTCCAGACACAATAAGACAGTGTGAGGGAGAACACCAATTGTTTTATTTTACCGAGGAGAGTAGCACGTTTGTTACAAAAAATGAGCGCTCACTCGCACTAAGTGCGTGACACCAACACGTGTCCGTCGCGTGGCCCGAGATCACGAGAACACCGGCAAAATGTTTTTACGGAGAGTACACTAAAATAATATACTAGACAAGAGAGAGCACGATGTGTGGTAACAGAGCGGACACTTTTACGCACACGAAAAGTAGCGGAGATCCGAGAAAAGCTTTTGAAGCACACACACGTTGCGTGTCGAGGAGACGAGGATAGCTAATGGCCGCCGCGTCCCTTTTCGTCGAGTTGTCCGTTTCTTCATGGGGGCGGCGCCACCGGACCATCTTGGCGTCGTCTTGATTTTGTCGCGTAGATCGATGGGACACGACAGTGCTGCCGCGCTGAGAGCGCGCGTCGAGACAGTTTGAATTTGAACCAAAATGGTTTTTGTGTTTTCCTCAACACGAATAAATATTCAGTGAAAAATGGATATAAAAAATAAAGGTTGCGAGAAGCTCATCGATCCGGATCTTTTCGCAAGGTTTTCGCGAGAGATCGAAGCAAAAAGAAAATACCGCCCAAAAATCGATATTCTGCCGAAAAACTTTCCGATGACAATATTAGTTCCAGTGCCAAAAAATTGAAGGCTAATCGTGAGACATCCGGACCAGAAGATGCGAACATAGGATATCAAATTTGGAACTTCCTGACTTTGTTTTCTGCCTTATCGGAATGTGTAAAATGCAAATAGTGTGATAGTGATGTTCAATTCTCTATAGAAAGCACTCGAGGACTCGGTTTTAAAATTGTAGTTTCGTGTTCATCGTGCAAACCGACTTTCATTCCTTCGTTCCCGTACATCGACAATAGATATACAGGGCCGGTTCTGGATCAGTTAGACCTCATTTGATGCCGATGACGTCATCAGAAGCATCTCGAATCTTCTAGAAGGTTATCGATGACCTTGGGATCATTTGAGGGGCGGAGGGGTGTCGGGTGCCGGGTTACGTGTATAAGAATAATGTTAATAATAACAATAATATGTAATCGTTCGAGGTTGTGAACGGATGAATGTGGAGGGAATTCTTTATATATATATCGGACGTTGCGTCACAAGGGAGATAATGGAAAAGCCCGCGTGACCACTCTCGGGCTCGGTCTCCGCCACGCACCTTGTTCGGAAAAATTCACATGTTAATTTTTAAGGTATTTTTATTGTATAGAAGCCGCGACACTATCCCTCCCGTCCTTCCCGCACCCCTTATCGCGATCGCGGCACGGCCACGCGGACTGTCAAACTGGGGCCACGTCGGCCCGGCCGTCGACTCCGAGAACCAGCAACGCCATCTCCCGACGACGCGGACAGTGGACTGGCCGTCCGAGGGCATCCCGCTGCCATCTCCCGAGTCTCCGGCCTACCGCGCGTCAGGAGAGACTGCAGCTCTCGCGCGGTATGGCTGGCGAGCGCCGTACCGACTGGGGCGCTCCGCGACTCGGGAGGGAAAGGATTCGTCAGGGCGATCGACCGAAAGGGCGAGCCACGACGATCGAGACGAAAATCGATAGGAGGTCCGTCGTCTAGAACGGGATTGGGCGAGAGGAGGAAGCCGGCCGGCGTGGACCGGCACTAAGTCGTATAGCGTGGTCGAGCGAGGATTCGAAGCGAGAAAAGTCCGAGCGCATAACGAGAGAGAGAGAGAAAGAAAGAGCGTAGATCAAGGAAATCTTCCCCGTGCGAACGTAAGTTTTCCTCTTTTCTCCTTGTGCAAGAGCGGCTAGCGAAAGCCGATTAGAGTCAGTTCGGAAAAATTGATCGCCCGGGCGATCGCCAATTCGTTCCCTTCACCCCTCCCCCGTCATTCCCGCTCGTCGTCCCAACTCCGTGCGCGTCGCAATAAATGAAGTGTAAACTAGTTAAGGTAATTAAAATCAGTGCGTGCGATTAGAGTCATTAGCCGAAAAATACAGGGTGAAAAGGTGCTCGTGGCGGATCCCCGTTGTCCCTCGTGAAAATTCCCCTCGCGCGCGCGTAGCCGCGGCGGCCTCGTGTAGCACGACCGTCGGCTGAGACGGGAAACATTGTCCGAGGGAATACATCGCGGCGCGATAAAATAGCGCGAGTTAGAGTGTCGAGATTTTCGGCTTTGGTACCGTATTACTTTGAGTAACTTAAAATAACGTTTCAAATAGTCGTGGTCCAAGTCAAGTGGCCATTGTGTTCGAGAACCCCGTCCGTCCCCAGATACCCTGAGACGTCCCCATTTCATTTGTATCGAGTCTCACGCTTGCCGGCCGAAGGCCGTGTGAGTTTGTTTTTTTTTTGGTCTATTGCGAGATTGAGTACGCGTTAAGAGCGTTGCCCGAGAAAGGCTGGCGCCCAATATAATTACGAAATTGAGAGAAAATATTACACGGGTCGAGAAATAGCGTTTGGGACTTCGCGTGTCCGGTAACCCGTCAAATAATTCGCGTCAAAGTCATTATCATTCGGAATTCATTTAAATTATATCGAGTCGTCTTTAATAATTTGTTTTTATAATTTATCACTTAAATTCGTTTCTTTTTGTATCGAGCCTACTGGTTTCGCATGAATTAAATTATATTTGAATTTTTTTTTGTGTTGACCCATCAGTGATTTCCCCTTCCCCTCTTCCTCCGCCTACGTTAACACGCGATACCCGTCATAAAATTGGCGCCCAACGTGGGGCCCGAAAAAAACTTTTGTTTTTTTTAAAGAAAAGAGCCCACAACGACTATTATTGTTATTAAATTATTATTGTTAATTTTTGAATTAATAATAATCATTTTTCGAGAATTATTATTTTTCGTTACAGATTAAATAAAACATTTATTCGGTGTAAACGGTCTAAATTGAATAGTTTTTTTTTGCGTTTCTTGCGAAATAATAATTAACCCCCACCCCTGACAGGTATAGCTTGTCCCGCCACGGCACTCGCAACTAAAGAATATTGAAGGGATCGGAAAAATTCGAACGATCGAGTTTCCGTGTAATAGTCGCACCTGATTATTTTTTTTGAGTTTCGCTAACAATTAAATAGAAAATAAAATTGTAAAATTGTATTAGCGATTGGAATCTATTTTTTTTGTACATTTTTGGCGACCGCACCTACCCTTTTTCCCGTAGGACCCATAATTGCTTGTGTACTTGGCAAATTGTTTTTTTTTTGGCTTGCGACTTTTCAGGCCGCGGAGTGCCAAGAAAAGTCGTAGTTTTTTTTTGCGTTGGCAATTGAAATTGTTATTTTGGTATTATTGCTTTGGCAATTAAAAATTAATTTTGCGTTATTGCTCTGGCAATTAAAAAATTAATTGGAGCATTATTGCGTTGGCAATTAAAAAATTAATTTGGCATTATTGCGCGGGCAATTGAAAATTTGATTTTTGCGTTATTGCTCTGGCAATTAAAAAATTAATTTGTGCACTGTTGCGCTAATAATTAAAATTTGATTTGGCGTTATTGCTCGGGCAATTAAAATAGCTTTTCTGCATTGTTGCTTTGGCAATTGGGGAGCATTTATTATCGTTTAAGGGAATACCGCTTGAATAAAGAATACTGAGCCTATATTTTCTTTTGTGATGAATTGAGCCTCACTTAAGATTTTTGCATACTGCGCTGTTCGTTAATTTTGTCGGAATTGATTTTTTTTTATGAAATAATATTATCGACTACCTGGTTTTTTTTGTGTTTTCTTGCTTTTGTATTTTCTTTCTTGCTTTTTTTTTGCAATTGGTACTGATTGGCCATTTGTTTTTTTTTGTGTGTTTTTTTTCTCAATTCCGAAGATTTTTGGAATAGCTTAGTATTGACACGGAATTAGTATTGAATACGGCTTGCTTGGTATTTTTATGTATTTTGCGATGACTTTTGACATGACGGTATAAATTCCCATTTTTTTGTTTGTTTGCGCTTTATCGTTTTCCTCGCTGACCACGCATATCCCCCCCCAATTTTCTTCACGTTTTGGAGAAGTGCTGACCCTAGCCCCAATACTTTTCGTCACGAAGCCCTAATAAAGACCGCGACGCTGAGTCCCTCGCGAACGGTCACCCCAACCCCAAACGATCCCCAAATATTCTCTATTCTTCTACGGGGCCTCCTGAATAATTTAAGGAACATTTTATTGTTTTAGCTGGGAATCAGACATCCCTTAAGGAATAATTATTCAGTTGGCGGAATAGAGTAAAAAATAGAAGACTCGACAACTCTTAAATTTTCTCGGCATTAAGGGAAATTTTTGGAGAATATTGCGTTGTCAGAGTCCGAGAAATAATACTCCTCGGAAACTTAGAGTCAGTTTATCAAAATAAACCGAAATAACGTTACAGTCCCCGGGAGTAGAGTCAACAAACGAATCGTCGAGTAAGACTTTCCATTGTTTGTTTATTGCGGTATTTTTTCTTTTAAAAATTGAGTTATTGAAGCCATTGGGTTTTACTTAATTTTTTTGGGTTTTGGTTTTGACCAAAAATTTATATTCCGTTTTAACCGTGCCGCGGAGGAATCGCGAGCGGTTACCCCCTCCCCAACTCCCTAATTTTTTCGTTTATTGCGTTTAGCATATCCGCAACATAGCAGATACCCCGGTGACGACGAGTACAGTCACGACCCCCATCCGTACGTCCCCCGTTATGACCACTTCCCCCATAGATCACCCCCGAGGACCGACATCGCCCCTCTCAGTGGATGTAGCCAATCTCTCGCTGATGGCTACGGAAGAGAGGATAGCACGACAAAAGGTTGAGCGGTTAACGACGATGCGGGACATCCTAGCAGCCTGTGACCGAGCGGGCCTCAACACGGATGGGACACAAAGCCAAGTACAAGATCGTCTCATCCGGCACGAAATAAGGACACGGATTCCAAGAGCCTTAATCCGTTGGGATCCCCGGAAGGATGAGCGGAGGGACGCCCCCCCCCCCCATTCACGCTAGCGGCTGCCCTGGTTGATCCACTGACGGCAACGTTATTCGGATCATCGACCGCTGACCGCCCCCAAGCCCCGACATACGAGGAGTACCAGCTGACACAGAGGCAGACGATGACGTCGTCACCCCACGGGTCCCAAGGAGAGGCAGCGGGTCCGGACGACCCCGACAGAACGCCGACGCCATCGCCCAGGCGATTAGTGGTCCAGAGGGATCGGAGGTCGGCAACAGGAAGAGTCAGTCCGACACCCGCGCCCCGAGGAAACGTCACCACAGTCCCAGATCGTACCGCGGTCACCTTTGCCCTTCCCCCTCCCCAGTCACCCCACCAACCATCCCAAGCCTTCCTCACGTCTAGCCCAACTGCCACCGGATTGCTAAGGATCAGCGGTAGCCAGGAGTGGCCACCGCATGACACGTATACCCTGTCAGCACCCACCCCCCGGAACAGTACCAGAATAGGACCCCTCCCAAAGGCTCGATCGCGACATGCAGACCCACCCCCTCCCCGACCCCGATCCCAGCAGGACGTGTTACAGTATTACGTCTCGCAAGGGCCACGGCATGCGACAGGAATAGACCATTGGCAGAGATACGGGCCCCGATTCGCGGGGAATCCGGACGAGGATGCCGAGGAATTTCTGTGGAGGATGCACGAATACTGTATCTCCAGGAAGCTTACGGAAGAAGATCTGATGGACGCCCTTCCCGAAGCTTTCACCGGTGACGCGCGCCTATGGTTGAGAGTAGAACGAGAGGAATGGAGCTCGTACGAGGAATTCGTCTTCTACTTCCGGGAACGATTCGGCCATGGAGATCTACAGGAACGTCTCCGAAAGGAAATAGAACTCCGCACGCAGGGGCCGGGAGAGCCTATGGCGGAGTTCCTCGTGAAAATAAGGACCCTCTTCAATCACCTGAACCCACCGTTGAGTAAAGAGACTCAACTGGATATATGCTGCGAGAATCTGCACCCGGATTACGCCGAGCACATCCAGCGGAAGGATGTGAGCAGCTTCCTCGATCTCCAGCGGCTGGGACGCAGCCGCGAGATATTTTGGGGAAAGGCGAAGGCCTACAGGGCACCACCGAAGAAGGGTCTGACATTCGTGCCCTCTGTATCGTATGAACAGCGTGGTCAGGAGGCCCGCACGAAGAAAGCCGCCCTGGAGGAGCCAGAGGAATACGAGCCCGCAGAGTATGAGAAGCCCTACCCCTCTCCCCCGCCTACCCCTCCGCCATCGAACCGAACCCCTCGCCAGAACCCCTCCGACTCAGCCGCGAAGACCAAGGGTCATAGTGGTTACCCAAAGAAGGCGAAGCAGCCTCAGAAACCCCCTTCCTCACCTAAACCCCCATCCGCCCCTTGCTCCCCACATACCTGGAAAAACCCGCCAGCAAAACCCCCCGCGAATTCCCCACGAATTCCACGAAGTCCGTCCCCGAAACAACCTCGGCCCAGCAATCCTGAAGGACCTGGCCCGAGGTGCTACAACTGCCGGCAACCGGGGCACCGTTACCGAGAGTGCACACAGCTGATGGGCCGATTCTGTAGAATCTGTGGATGGCCCGGATGCGACGTGAATTTATGCCGTAATTGCGAACGAAAGCGTTCGGAAAACGCCCGGTCGGGAGGGCAGTAAGCCCCTGTGCCTCCCGACGGTCGTTAAAGAAGGAGAACCTCCTTCGGATGCCCCGACCCCAGCCGCTGCCTGACTGTGCTATGACGAGTGTAGCACCAGAGCGGCAGACAGAGTCCAACCGGCCCCCGACAGAAACAGACTTGTTCCCGTGCGAACATATGGCTCCCCGAGAAGAGGAAGGTGTGGCTGACCGGGAATAAATGTTTATCGGAGCTTTAAGTATGGATGCTCGCCACCACTTATGGATTAACGTGGGTGGCGAACTCCTATTGGCGTTGATAGACCCTGGTTCTACGAAAACGTACCTCGGATTGGAGGTAGCAAGGAGGAGAGGACTCCTCTTGCAACCGATAGTGGAGGGCGTTCGGGTCGCCAACGGGGCAGTAGTTCCGGTAGACGGGGCAGTCACCCTGACATTCGATCTCGCGGGAAAAGTCCAATCCCTCCAGGTACGTGTAGCCGCGTTAGGCTACGAATTTGTTATGGGGATTGACTTTTTGAGATTGTTCGGAATGCGCGTGGATTACAAAACGGATACGTGGTCCCTCCACGGTGGTCCGGAGCGTAGCTTCGCGACACCGGGTGGGCCACGTTGGAGCATCCCCGCATTCCCCGAGGTTGCAGGCTTGGAACCTGCCTCGGTCTCGGCAAATAGATGTCTGGAATCCCTTCTGGACGAGTTAGTATCCCCCTCACAGGACGGACAGTTAGGACGAACGAACCTGACGCAACATTACATCCACGTGCAAGGGCACCCCCCTATCCGACAGAAGCCCCGTACAATTTCCCCGTACCTTCTCCGAATTGCCCAAGCCGAAGTCGATAAAATGGTCCAAGAGGGAGTGATCGAGAGAACGAAGAGCTCTTGGCTGAGTAACCCGGTGATCGTCCCGAAGCCAGGCGGAAAGCATCGTTTCTGCATTGACTATCGCGACGTGAACCGGGTAACACTGAAGGACGCCTACCCTCTTCCCAATATGGATCGGATCTTGGATGGTCTTCGGCTAGCCCGGCTCATCTCAAAGTTGGATCTGAGCCAGGCTTATTTCCAGATCCCTGTAGACCCCCAAAGTCGTCCGGTAACCGCCTTCGCCGTTCCTGCCCGAGGACTTTTCCAGTTCAGGAGAATGCCGTTCGGGCTGACGAACGCACCAGCGACCCTTCAGCGGCTGATGGATCAGCTCATCGATCCGGCATGGGAGCCCCATGTCTTTGCGTATCTCGATTACGTGATCATCGCTACCGACACCGAAGCCGAGCACTTCGAGTATTTGCGGATCGTCCTGGAAGTCTTCCGAGCCGCGGGGCTCACCATCAACCGGGAGAAAAGCGAATTTTTCTGCCCGGAAGTAACGTATCTAGGATACGTCATCGGCCGGGACGGATTGAAGGCAGACCTGGAAAAAGTTGCCTCTATCCTAGCATACCTTCCACCCAGGACCCTTCGGCAATTACGCCGTTTCCTGGGAATGGTAGGGTGGTATGCCCGATTTTTACCCACCCTTTCGCGGGATAAAATTCCCCTGACCGAGCTCCTGAAAAAGGACGTTCCCTGGAACTGGGCAACCGAACAGCAGGAAGCTTTCGAGTCTCTCCGCGAAGCCCTAAGTCAGACCCCTATCCTAGCCCGCCCCGATTTCACCCGCCCTTTCGTCCTCCAGACAGACGCCAGCGACTCGGCCGTGGGAGCCGTCCTGACGCAGGAATTCGACGGTGAAGAACATCCGATCGCGTTTGCCAGCAGGGTGCTGAGTAACGCCGAACGTAAATACATCGTTACGGAAAAGGAGTGCTTGACGGTAATTTGGGCAGTGAGGATGTTTCGACCGTATATCGAAGGCACTCACGTTACTGTCATCACCGACCACAGCAGTCTCCAATGGCTACGGAATCTGAAGGACCCTTCTGGACGATTAGCCCGGTGGGCACTCTCGATGCAGGCATGGGACCTGACGATCGTCCATAGGAAAGGAACCCTTCATGTTGTCCCTGATGCCCTTTCCCGCATGTACAAGGACACCAACGCGGCCTTAGCCGCACTCGGAGAAAGTACCGACCCCTGGTACCTGGACAAGGTACAAAACGTCCGTGAATTCCCCTGGAAATACCCAAGCTGGAAACTCGAGGACAACAAGCTGTACTATCATAGGCCGCATTCGATCATCGATCCGACGATTGTAGATTTGGATGCCTGGAAGCTTGTCTTGCCGGCCGAGACTAGGCCGCGAGCAATGGAGGATGCCCATCAAGGACCCCAGGCTGGCCACCTGGGTACTGATAAAACGTATCAACGGGTCATCCAGGATTTCTTCTGGCCAGGCATATTCCAAGACGTAGCACGATACGTGGCGCGTTGCCCCGTATGTCAGCTCCACAAAGTTTCGCAGTTACCCCCGTCCGGCCTGATGCGAGAGCGCACCACGGAAGGTCCATGGTGTGTAGTTGCTGTCGACGTGATGGGTCCGTTTCCCCCCAGCAAAGCCAAGAACCGTTACGTCGTTGTCTTCCAGAATGTCTTCACGAAGTTCGTGGAGGCTAAGGCGCTCGGTAGTGCTACCGGCGCCACAATAATGAAGGCGTTCGAGACTTTGGTGGTCAACCGGTACGGTTGCCCACAGTATTTTCTGACCGACAACGGAACGGAATTCGTGAATACGCACGTAACGCGGTATTTGGACGAGCTCGGAATTCACCAGACAACGGTGCCGCCTTACCACGCGCAGGCGAACCCGGTTGAGCGAGTCAACAGGACTCTGAAGACAATGATAACATCGTACGTGGGACTGGATCACCGAGACTGGGACGCCCACCTACCGGAGTGATGCTTTGCGATGAACACGGCCGTGCAGTCCTCAACCCAGATGACCCCCGCATTTTTTAATTTTGGCCGTAACCCCCGCCCAGCCAAAAGCCTCCGAGACGAAGTCCCTGAACCCCCCAAATTAACTCCAGGAGACCCGGAAGTTTGGTCCAATCGGATGCAGCGGTTACCTCTGCTGCACGACTGGGTTCGGAAAAACCTAGAGGCCGCCGCGAAAAGGCAGGCCAAATACTACAACAGGAACCGAAAAGATACGAGGTATCAGGTGGGAGACGTAGTTCTGCGAAAGAACCGAGTTCTGTCGTCAGGAGCGCAGAACTTTGCCGCCAAGCTGGCGCCGCGGTATAGCGGCCCCTTTCGTATCCTGGCAGTGCACTCCCCTGTACTATATGAACTCGAGAATCCGACGAGTCGTCGCAACCCTCGAGTCCACATTAAGGATCTGAAGCCCTTCCGGGACCCGCAAGGAGTCCCAACCCCCGAAGAAGAGGCAGCCCTTGACCCAACGATTGCTGGCCCGAGCAGGCCGCGATCACCAACTACAGCAGCCCCAAGCCCAAAACGGCGTCGCCGTAGCGGGCTACGTTCCCAACGTTCGAAGCAGGTAGAGCTTTCCGACGCCCACCTTTTTGACCTGATTTCGCGCCTAGAACGATAAGGACGGTACGATCAGGAACAGACTCGCGCTTAGTAATGCTTGCTTTGCTTTGAGTGCTAACTGGGCTTTTGAGAGATGCATGCCCCGATGTCCCACACCCAAATTCAATCCCGATGTCCTTACCCTGATGCCCCAAAGCCCCCCTCCCCCTACCGATGTTCCACACCCAACTCTAAACCTGATGCCCCAAATCCTACCTCCACCTATTGTTGCCCCAAACACGATATCCTACATTCCAAGGCCTGGCCTTGGAACAGCTTCATGAACGGCCAAGGAAGCCGCGACGAGGAAGAATCCAGCGACCAGCGAGTCAACGTAGTCATCTAGAGATTAGATACGGTGAAAGGCCAAGGAACCTCGCCGGAGGTCCCAGCGAGCATCGAGATACTCATCCGATGGTGAAGCTACAGAACGACTGACGACAGTACCTGAGTATGCGACGAACGACTACCAGTAGGACAAAGTCATCGCAAAGATTAGAGAAACTAAGGTAACCAGTCCGTGATTTAATTATAGGGAACTTATCACCTCAGTATTACGGGTAACTCCAGCCAGCGGATATCATGAGTAAATGCCGCCAGTATAGTACTCAAGTAAACCATTCCTTAAAATACCCCTTCCGACCTCCTCCCCTGAAGTAAAGAAAGCATAACTGAATCACCGCTCTTGCAGGAAAAGAGGGGAGTACTCCAGTTTAAGCAGAGGGGAGTTGTGACGTTGCGTCACAAGGGAGATAATGGAAAAGCCCGCGTGACCACGCTCGGGCTCGATCTCCGCCACGCACCTTGTTCGGAAAAATTCACATGTTAATTTTTAAGGTATTTTTATTGTATAGAAGCCGCGACACTATCCCTCCCGTCCTTCCCGCACCCCTTATCGCGATCGCGGCACGACCACGCGGACTGTCAAACTGGGGCCACGTCGGCCCGGCCGTCGACTCCGAGAACTAGCAACGCCATCTCCCGAAGACGCGGACAGTGGACTGGCCGTCCGAGGGCATCCCACTGCCATCTCCCGAGTCTCCGGCCTACCGCGCGTCAGGAGAGACTGCAGCTCTCGCGCGGTATGGCTGGCGAGCGCCGTACCGACTGGGGCGCTCCGCGACTCGGGAGGGAAAGGATTCGTCAGGGCGATCGACCGAAAGGGCGAGCCACGACGATCGAGACGAAAATCGATAGGAGGTCCGTCGTCTAGAACGGGATTGGGCGAGAGGAGGAAGCCGGCCAGCGTGGACCGGCACCAAGTCGTAGAGCGTGGTCGAGCGAGGATTCGAAGCGAGCAAAGTCCGAGCGCATAACGAGGGAGAGAGAGAAAGAAAGAGCGTAGATCAAGGAAATCTTCCCCGTGCGAACGTAAGTTTTCCTCTTTTCTCCTTGTGCAAGAGCGGCTAGCGAAAGCCGATTAGAGTCAGTTCGGAAAAATTGATCGCACGGGCGATCGCCAATTCGTTCCCTTCACCCCTCCCCCGTCATTCCCGCTCGTCGTCCCAACTCCGTGCGCGTCGCAATAAATGAAGTGTAAACTAGATTAAGGTAATTAAAATCAGTGCGGGCGATTAGAGTCATTAGCCGAAAAATACAGTGTGAAAAGGTGCTCGTGGCGGATCCCCGTTGTCCCTCGTGAAAATTCCCCTCGCGCGCGCGTAGCCGCGGCCGCCTCGTGTAGCACGACCGTCGGCTGAGACGGGAAACATTGTCCGAGGGAATACATCGCGGCGCGATAAAATAGCGCGAGTTAGAGTGCCGAGATTTTCGGCTTTGGTACCGTATTACTTTGAGTAACTTAAAATAACGTTTCAAATAGTCGTGGTCCAAGTCAAGTGGCCATTGTGTTCGAGAACCCCGTCCGTCCCCAGATACCCTGAGACGTCCCCATTTCATTTGTATCGAGTCTCACGCTTGCCGGCCGAAGGCCGTGTCAGTTTGTTTTTTTTTTTGGTCTATTGCGAGATTGAGTACGCGTTAAGAGCGTTGCCCGAGAAAGGCTGGCGCCCAATATAATTACGAAATTGAGAGAAAATATTACACGGGTCGAGAAATAGCGTTTGGGACTTCGCGTGTCCGGTAACCCGTCAAATAATTCGCGTCAAAGTCATTATCATTCGGAATTCATTTAAATTATATCGAGTCTTCTTTAATAATTTGTTTTTATAATTTATCACTTAAATTCGTTTCTTTTTGTATCGAGCCTACTGGTTTCGCATGAATTAAATTATATTTGAATTTTTTTTTGTGTTGACCTATCAGTGATTTCCCCTTCCCCCTTTCCTCCGCCTACGATAACACGCGATACCCGTCATTATACATATATATATATACACATACACACACATACATGGGTGATAAGTATAGGTCGTGCATCCGGCAACTACAGATTCTGGAACGTGGCGAGGTCGATGTTTCCGATTTCGATGAAATTCAGCATGCTTGTAGAATGGGTAAAAATAGGCGACACGTATTTTTTTATATGGGCGAAACCCGATTTTTAAGGGTTGAAAAGCACTCTTGAAAATTAGGGTGTTTTTCGTTTTTCGTCGATAATGTTTTAACGGTACGAGATATGAAAAAAACTTCAAATTGCAACAATGTTTATTTTTTCGTGTACTATACACTGGAGACGAGAACGATGCAGATAGCAACAAATTTCATATTGTTCATTGCAAAAATGGCATTTTTTCAACCGTACCTCCGAGAATTTTTAAATCGATTGGGATGTAAATTTACATACATGTAGGGAATGGAAAAGTACGGATACGTATTTTTTCTTTTTCCAATATCTCACAACTAAGGGGTTGAAACTGCCCGTCAATTTTTTTGCCGAGAGCATCGTATAATCAGCTAGTCTTTTGGCATTTTCATCTAAATTCACGTCAATATATGTTCGTGTTATGACGCAATTGCATATTTGTAACATTCTAGCCCCCCCCTCTCAACGGTCCCTCTCGCGAACGGCAAACGTTCAAAGTTCTTGCCGTGCGGCATGGACGAACATTTATAGAACTAAAAATGGGTTACAAAGAAAGGACAATAAGTCGAAATAGTCGATACACATTTTCAAGTAACACAGTAACAAATGGCGTGGTGTTTATTGCAATAATTCATGAATTACTTGTGAAAAATCACTCTTCAGTTTCACACTCATACGGGCAGAAATAAAGCTCGCAATCACGGACTGACTTCGTGCTTCGGAAAGCAACTGGATTACAATTGTATACAGGGTGATTCATAATAGGTGACGCACCCGGCACTGGCGGGTTCAGGGAGGTACCCCGAGTGTAATTGTCAAGGCTTTTTGTTTCCTTCAAATAGTTTTTGAATGTGAAGCAATAGGATTTGGGCGTTCGAAGGATTGTTGTAGGGCTGCAGTCCGCCATGATCGACGGCGCCACTCGGCCCGCGAATCCGAGCGTGGGGCACGTAGCAGACGACAAGCAAGGCAGATAGGCATTTGTCTCGCTTGCGCGGCCGATATGACGTTTCGCGTATCGTCTGCTAATGCTTTCCGTCACTCTTGGGTGCGCAAGTTCAGAGCGTGTTTGAAGCCGCGCGAAACACAAGCGAATGGGCGTGAATTGCCTTTTCGGGTATCCTCACCTGATATGCGTCGCTCTTTCATCGTTCGTTTATTATCTTACTGTGTCATTCAATATCATTCTTTCGTTCCTCATTTCTCCTCGATTATACTTATCATCTCTCTCATCCTCCGTACTTTTGCGAATTCTTTCGCTTGTCCGTCCATCCTCTCTCATCGACTTTTACCAGGAAAATGACTTCAAGATTCCGCCTTCGATTTTGTTGAAACTTGTTTGCATGGTAGAGCATTAGAAACTATCAGATCCGTATTTTTTATTTTATCGACGGAAAAACGGTTTTATGGGGTGAACCCACCCATCAGAGTGAAGCATGCCGAGGACGGATTTGTTTTTTGAATAAATAAAAATTAACAAAATCATGAAGTATACAATAGTCCTCAAATCTCTAAAGACCGAGCGATTTTTTTGCGCAGGGAAAAAGCAAAAAAGCAAAAACAAAAGGTGTAATTTTATTGCGAAGCTCTCAATAATTTGTTGCTAAATTTTCGAAGATTGGATGCTTTCCGGATTCCATTTCTCATTCGATCACTCCGTCTAGTATAATACTCGGATTTTTCTCCTAAAATAAATAACGATAAAAGACGAAACCAGTCCGTTAAAAACAGAGAGATCGTGATCTCGCGCGTGAAGGATGATTTTTCCCTTTTCGATACAGATGGATTCCGGAAATCCAAAAGGGTGGCGGTTTTTTGTGGTACCTGTTTAGAATATGAGAATACCTGCGTCGTCTAAAAGATCGAAATTTGCGCGACTTTTTAAAAGAACTTTTTCATTTTATTTGTGGTCATAGGGAGCGGACAATTCGGGCAGTACTACGAGCTGCGAGTGCGAGGCATCATTTACGAGATAAATTTAATATAATTGGTGCGTTCGTTGTTACCAGGGCAACCGTGAAACCTTTTACTCCAGGTCGTTCTCGATATCTTCTTATATCGATCCGAGCGAGTGGACAAGTCGTGCGGTGTTGCAAGTCTCAACTACGACAACAGGAACGTTAGTTACGTGGAAAAGTTGCAATCAACGTTGCCCCGGCCATTTTCTCGCGACTTTGAATGTTGTTCGACCATACTCGTCATACCAGTCGCCGATTTCATCTTCGATAAAGCAAACGATTGCGAATAAGGGGAAGGTGCGTCGTTTGAACGCGGCTCGAGCGACCACCGGCTCGTACACAACGCCAAAGATGAAATCAACATTGCCCTCGACGTTACCGCACAAATTTGAACATCGTTCGACGATCCCCGTCATAGCAGACATCGATCATATCTTCGATAAAGCAAAGCATTGCTCATCAGGGCATGGTGCGTCGTCGAAACGCTGCTCCGAATGGTTTATGGGGCCTCATTCGGAAATTCTTGAATTAATGGACTCAAATTCGTTCTCGAGAAGCAGCCAGAAGATATAGGCACATGCTATTTTTTTTTGTAGAAGGTGTACAAAACAACAATTCAGTGTTGTTCTATCTCACTCTCTGTTGGTGTATTGAGTCTAATAGTTTGGTTTAACTAGAAGAGACTTAGTACATATAAAAACGCGTGTGAGAAGGAGCCAGAAGCTCCGTACGCACGAAATAATTTTCGTGATCGAAAATGTACCATACCACGATAGAGCAGTCTCACCTCTCACCCCTCGACAAGTTATTGTTGTCAAATATTGTTTTTTGAAGTCCTGGAGAGTTCTTCTCTACATAGAGACGCAGGTGAGAAGTATTCAAAAGCTTCAGACACACGAAACAAATTTTCTTATTCAAGCCCCACCACATAACAATCGAGCAGTGGTACCTTTCCTCCCTTGACGACGCCTCCTTGTCCAGCACTTCTCTGCAGTATTCGAGAGTTGCAGTGCACATAAATATAAGGCAAAGAAGTAGCCATGAGCTTGAGTGACGCGAAATCATTTTTGTCATTGAAGTTGTACCGTACAACAGTCGAGCAGTCTCACCTGTCACCGCTTCATGAGATATTGTTGTCTAATATTTTTGTTACGGTACCAGAAAGTCCTCGTACATACGAAAACATATGTGAGAAGTAACTAGAAGCTTCAGGAACGGGGAATCATATTTCTTAAATTAAACCTGTACCATGCAACAATCGAGAAATCTCACCTCTCATGCCTGGACAATTTATTGTTGTCCAGTATTTTTTCTGAACGCCGGCAGTGTTCTAGTACGCATACAAAAAGATGTACAAAGTGGCCAGAATATTCAGGCACACGCAATTTTTGTTTGCTACGAGGTTTACATTCCACCATTTGATTTTCGATTCATCTCCTTCTCTGGCGATTTAATGAGACTTATATTTTTTTCATCTACTCGAGACTTTTAGAACACGAAAGAACAGACGTCGGAAGGAGCCAAAAACTTGGGACGCACGAAAT
Source organism: Ophion obscuratus (assembly GCA_964007375.1). Taxonomy (NCBI): domain Eukaryota; kingdom Metazoa; phylum Arthropoda; class Insecta; order Hymenoptera; family Ichneumonidae; genus Ophion; species Ophion obscuratus. The sequence goes on along the minus strand of OZ023323.1, from coordinate 3,170,803 downwards.
ATTTTTTTTGATCCCAAGTGTATCACACGAAGGTTCAGCAGTCTGACCTCTCATCCCTTGTACACTGATTGTTGTCTAATGATTCATTCAGCATAGTGGGGAGTTTTAGGACACATGGAGACAAATGGAAGAATTGGCCAGAAGCGTCAGAAATACAGAATGATTTTTTTCTGAAAAGTATTCCATACGACAGTCGAGCAGTGTGATTTCTCGAACCTTGCCGATTCATTGTTATCCAATATATGTTCTTATAATACTAGCGAGTTCTCCTACACATAAAGACGTACGTGAGAAGTAGCCGAAAGCTTCAGACAAACGGAACAATTTTTTTATTCAAGCCCCACCACACAACAATCGAGCAGTGGTACCTTTCCTCCCATGATGAATTCTCGTTATGAAGCACTTCTATACAGTACTAGATAATTATAGTACACACCAAAAGATAACAGAGAAGTAGCCATAAGCTTGAGAGTTGCGAAATAACATTTTTTCATTGAAGTTGTGAGGTGGAACAATCGAGCAGTGTCACCTAGTATCCCTTGACGACCAATTGATGTTCAATATTTTTTTTACGGTACCCCAAAGTTCTCGTACATATAAAAAGATATGTGAGAAGAAACTAGAAACTTCCGACACGGAAAATCGATTTTTGTTATTAAACCTGTAGCGCATAACGTTCGATTCTTGTTCCATCTCCTTCTCTGCCGAATTAATGAGAATAATATTTTTCGGAAATGTATCACACGACGGAACAGCAGTCTGACCTCTCATCGTTGGTTAACTGATTCTTGTCTAATGATTTATTCAGCATACTAGAGGGTTTCAGTACACATGAAGGTACATGGAAGAAGTAGCCAGAAACTTCAGAAATCGGGAAAGATTTTTTTTGAAAATATTTCATACAACAGCCGAGCAGTGTGTTTTCGCATCGCTTGCCGATTTATGATTATCGAATTTTTTTTTTTTAATACTGGAGAGTTCTCCTAAACATAAAGACAGATGTGAGAAGTAGCCAAAAGCTTCAGACACGCGATTTTTTTTTTTCTCTTTCAAGCCCCACCTCACAACAATCAAGCAGTGGTACCTACCCTCTCTTGATGGCTTTTCGTTGTCTAGCACTTTTTCACAGTACTAGACATTCATAGTACACACAAAAAGATGACAGAGAAGTAGGCATAAGCTTGAGAGGCGCGAAATAATTTTTTATATAAACGTTGAACGATACAACAATCGAGCAGTGTCACTTGTCATCCCTTGACGACCTATTGGTCTCCAATATTTTTTTTTACGTTACCGCAAAGTTCTCGTACATATAAAAACATATGTGAGACGTAACTAGAAGCTTCAGACACGGGAAATCATTTTTATTTTATTAAGCCTGTACCATGCAACAATCGAGAAGTCTCGCCTCTCATGCCTGGACAATTTACTGTTGTCCAGTATTTCGTCTGAATTTCCGGAGAGTTCCAGTACGCATTTTTTTACTACGGGTTGTACAATACAAAATTTGATTTGCGATCTATCTCCTTCTCTGCCGATTAATTGAGACTAATATTTTTTCCAACTACTAGCGAATAGTACACGAAATAACTAATGTCAGACGGAGCCAGAAACATCGGACGCAGCGAATGATATTTTTGATGGAAAGTGCACCATACGACGTTACAGCAGCCTGACTTCTCATCCATTGATGACTGGTTTCGTACTAATCATTTATTCAGAATACTAGAGAGTTTCAGTACACATGAGGACACATGGAAGAAGGAGCCGGAAGCTTCAGAAATCGAGAATGATTTTTTTTCTGGAAAGTATTCCATACAACAGTCGACCAGTGTGATTTCCCATCCCTTGCGGATTCGATGTTGTCCAATATTTGTTATTGAAATACTTGTATGTGAGGTATTTGAAATATTTGCATGTGAGAAAAGTAGAGTAAAGCTTCAGACACAGGAAACATTTTTTTTTATTCAAGCCCCACCACACAACAATCGAGCAGTGGTACCTTTTCTTCCTTGATTGCTTCTCATTGTCTAGCACGTCTGTACATTACTAGAGAGTTACAGTACACACAGAAATATGGCTGAGAAGTAGCCATAAGCTTGAGAGGCGCGAAATTTTTTTTTTCATGGCAGTTGTACGGAAGAACAGTCGAGCAGTGTTCTATGGAGCATTTTCCAGAAAAGAATCATTCTCCGTGTTTGAAGCTTCTGGCTACTTCTTCCATGTACCTGTATGTGCAGTAAAACTCTCGAGTATGCTAAATAAATCATTAGAAAACGACCAGTCATCAAGGGATGAGAGGCCAGAATGCTGCAACGTCGTATGGTACACTTTCGATCGAAGATATTATTTCGTGCGTCCGAAGCTTCTGGCTCTTCATGACATTATTTTCTCGTGTACTATGAGTCGCTGGTAGTTGAAAAAAAAAAAAAAAAAATTCGTCCCTATAAATCGACAGAGAAGGAGATAGACAAAAAATCAAATGTTCTAATAATGTCCACCTCGTAGCTGAAAAACAATTGCGTGTGCCCCAATATTCTGGCCACTTTTTACATCTGTTTGTATTCGTACTAGAACGCTCGAGGAATGTAGAAAAAATACTGGACAACAATAAATAGCCCAGGCATGAGAGGTGGGACTTCTCGATTGTTGCATGATACAGATTTAATAAAAAATCTGATTTTCCGTGTCTGAAGCTTCTAGTTAGTTCTCACATATGTTTGTATATGTACGAGAACTTTCTCGAACTGTAAAGAAAATATTGGACAACAATAAGTCATCAAGAGGTGATAGGTGACACTGGTCGATTGTTTAACCATACGACTTCTATGAAGAAAAAATATACTTCGCTCCTCTAAAGCTTATGGCAACTTCTCAGTCATCTTTCTGTGTGTACGGTAACTCTCTAGTTCTGTGAAGACGTGCTAGACAACGAGAAGTCATCAAAGGAGGAAAGGTACCACGGCTCGATTGTTGTGCTGTGGGACTTCAATGAAATAATTGTTTCGTGTGTCCGAAGGTTATGGCTACTTCTCACATACGTCTTTATGTGTAGGAGACCTAGCCGGTTGTTCAAAAACAAATATTGGACAGAGATGAATCGGCAAGGGATGAGAAATCACACTGCTCGACTGTTCTATGGAAAACTTTGCAGAAAAAAATCATTCTCGATTTCTGAAGTTTCTGGTTACTTCTTTCATGTGTATTTATGTACGCTGAAACTCTCCAGTATGCTAAATAAATCATCAGAACAGAGCCGAGAATCAATGGATAAGAGGTCAGGCTGCTGTAACGTCGAATGATACAGTTTCGAACAAAAATATTATTTCGTGCGTTCGTAGTTTCTGGCTTCGTCTGATATCAGTTCTCTGGTGTACTTAAAGTCGCTAGTAGTTGAAAAAAAATATTAGTCTCAATAAATCGGCAGAGAAGGAGATAGATGAAAAATCAGATGTTTTATTGTACACCTCGTAGCAAAAAAAAGCGGGTGCCTGAATATTCTGCCGACTATTTAGATATATTTCTATGAGTACCACAACTCTCCAGGAATTCAGAAAAAATACTGGATAACAATGAAATTTCCAGGCATGCGAGGTGAGACTTCTCGATTGTTGCATGGTACAGGTTTAATTTTAAAAAAGGTTTTCCCGTGTCTCACGCTTCTAGTTACGTGTCAATATGTTTTTATATGTACGAGAACTTTGCGGTACGGTAAAAAAACATTAGACAACAACAGGTCATCAAGGGATGACAGGTTCGATTGTTCTACCGTACAACTTTATTGAAAAAAAATTATTTGGCGCCTCTCAAGCTTATGGCTAGTTCACCGTCATCTTTCTGTGGGTACTGTAAGTCTCAAATACTGTAGAGACGTGCTAGACAACGAGAAGTCATGAAGGAAGGAACGATACCTCTGCTCGATTGTTGTGTGGTGGGGCTTGAAGAAAAAAAAATTCTTGCGTCTGAAGCTTTTGGCTATATCTCACAGATGTCTTTATGAGCAGAAGAACTCGACAGCACTTCAAGAACAAATATTGGACAACAATGAATTTGCAAGGGATGAGAAATCACACTGCTCGACTGTTGTATGGGATACTTTGCAGAAAAAAATCATTCTCTATGTCTGAAGTTTCTGGCTACTTTTCACATATGTCTCCATGTGCACTGAAACTCTCTATTACGCTAAATAAATGATTAGACAATAATCAGTCAACTAGGGATGAGAGGTCAGAGTGGTGTCCCGCCATGTCATACATATCCGATCAAAAAAATTATATCGTGCGTTCTCTAGTAGTTGAAAAAAATATCAGTCTCAATAAATCGGCAGAAAGAGAGATAGAACAAGAATCGAATGTTGTATGGTACAGGTTTAGTAGAAAAAATGGATTCCCCGTGTCTGAAGCTTCTATTCACTTCTCACATATGTGTCTATATGTGCGAGACCTTCGTCGTACTGGGAAAATAAAAAAGACAACAATAGGCCATCAAGGGATGAGAGGTGACACTGCTCGATTGTCGTACCGCACTGTGTTTACCGGAACTCTCCAGTACTGTCTAGAGGTGCTAGACAACGAGAAGTGATCAAGGGAAGGAAGGTACCACTGCTCGATTGTTGTGTCGTGGAGCTTGAATAAAAAAAATTGTTTCGTGTGTCTGAAGCTGTTGGCTATTTCTCACATACGTCTTTATGTGTCGGAGAAATCAACAGTATTTCAAAAACTAATATTGGACAACAATGAATCGGCAAGAGAAGAGAAATTGCCCTGCTCGGACTGTTGTATGGAATACTTTTCAGAAGAAAATCATTCTCTATTTCTGAAGCTTCTGGTTATTTCTTCCGTGTATCACCATGTGTACTGGTACTCTCTAGTACGCTGAATAAATCATTAGACAACAATCAGTGAACAAGGGATGAGAGCTCAGACTGCTGTACCGTCGTGTCATATCCTTCCGATCAAAACAATTATTTCGTGCAACCGAAGCTTTGGTTCCATCTGACATCGGTTCTTTCATGTTTTGAAAGTCTCTAGTAGTTGAAAAAAAAATATTAGTCTCAATAAATCTGCTGAGAGGGAGATAGAACGAGAATCAAATGTTGTATAGTGCAGGTTTAAAAAAAAAACGATTTTCCGTGCCAGGAGCTTCTAGTTCATTCTCACATATGTATTTATATATACAAGATCTTCCTCGTATGGTAAACAAACAAAATTAGACAATAATAAGTCGTCAAGGGATGACGGGTGACACTGCTCGATTATTCGACCGTACAACTTCCATGAAAAAAGTGTTTCGCGCCTCTCGGACTAATGGCTACTTCTCAGCTATCTTTGTGTGTACACTGTAAAACTCCAGTACTGTCAAGAAGTGCTAGGCAACGAGAAATGATCAAGGGAGGAAAGGTACCACTGCTCGATTATCGTGTGGTGGAGCTTGAATTAAAAATAACGTTTCGTGTGTCTGAGGCCTTTGACTACATCTCATATACATCTTCATGTGCAGAACTCGCCAGTATTTTAAAAACCAATATTGGCCAACAATGAAGCGACGAGCGATGAGAAATGACACTGCTCGACTGTTCTATGGAACACTTTACAGAAAAAAATCATTCGTGATTTCTGAAGCTTTTGGCTACTTCGTCCATGTGTCGTTATGTGTACTGAAACTGTCTAGTACGCCGAATAAACCATTAGAACAACACCAGTCATCAATGGATGGGAGGTCAGGCTGCTGTAACGTCGTATGGTATACTTTCGATAAAAAAAATTATTTCATGCGTCCGAAGTTTCTGGCTGCGTCTGACGTTAGTTCTGCCGTGTACTAAAAGTTGCTAGAAGATGAAAAAAAATATGTCTTCATAAATTGGCAGAGAAGGAGGTAGACAAAAAATCAAATGTTGTAATGTACACTTCGTAGCAAAAAAAATGCCGTGTCCCCGAATATTCTTGACACTTTTTACATCTGTTTGTATGCATACTAGAACTCTCGAGGAATCAGAAAAAAAATACTGGACAACAATAAATGATACCGGCATGAGAGGTGGGACTTCTCGGTTGTTGCATGCTAAAGATTTAATTTTAAAAAATATAATTTCCCGTGTCCGAAGGTTCTAGTTACTTCTCACATATGTTTTTATATGTACGAGAACATTCCCGTACGGTAAAAAAAAATATTAGACGACAATAAGTCATCAAGGGGTGACAGGTGACACTGCTCGATTGTTCTACCTTACAACTTCCACGAAAAAATTCTTTCGCGCCTCTCAAGATCATGGCTACTTCTAAACGATCTTTCTGTGTATACTGTAACTCTGCAGTATGGTAAAGAGGTGCTCGACAACGAGAAGTGATCAAGGGAAGGACGGTACCACTGCTCGATTGTTGTGTGGCGGTGATCGAAAAAAAAAATGGTTTCGTGTGTCTGAAGCTTTTGGCTACTTCTCCCATACGTGTTTATATAAAGGAGAACTCGCCAGCATTTCTGAAAGAAATATTGGACAACAATGCATCGGCAAGAGATGAGAAATCACACTGCTCAAGTGTTGTATGGGATACTTTGCAAAAAAAAAACATTCTCTATTTCTGAAGCTTCTGGCTACTTCTTCCATATGTCTCCATGTGTACTGGTACTCTCTAGTACGCTGAATAAATGATTAGACAACAATCAGTCAACAAGGGATGAGATGTCAGACTGGTGTGCCGCCGCGTGATACACTTCCGATCAACGAAATTATTTCGTTTTATTAAAAAAAATATCAGTCTCAATAAATCGGCAGAGAGGGAGACAGAACAAGAATCGAATGTTTACGGTACAAGTTTGGTAAAAACAATCGATTTCCCGTGTCTAAAGCTTCTAGTTGCTTCTCACATATGTTTTTATACGTGTGAGACCTTCCTCGTACTGTACAAAAAATATAAGACAACAATAGGTCATCAAGGGATGACAGGTGATACTGCTCGATTGTTCTACCGTACAACTTCCATGAAGAAAAAAAAACTGTCGCGCCTCTCAAGCTCATGGCTACTTCTGAACGATCTTTCGGTGTGTACTGTAACTCCCTAGTACTGTTAAGAGATGGTAAACAACGAGAAGTGATCAAGGGAAGAAAGGTACCACTGCTCGATTGTTGTGTGGTGGAGCTTGAAAAAACATTGTTTCGTGTATCTGAAGCTTTTGGCTACTTCTCCCATACGTCTTTATGTGTAGAAGAATTCGCCAGTATTTCTAAAACAAATATTGGACAACAATGAATCGGCATGGGATGAGAAATCACACTCTTCGACTGGTGGATGGGATACTTTGCAGAAAAAAATCATTTTCGATTTCTGAGGCTCCTAGCTACTTCTATATTGAGTCTTTATGTGTACTGGATGACTCCAGTATGCTAAATAAATCATGACAACAAGACCAGTCATCACTGGATGAGAGGTCAGGCTGCTGTAACGTTTTTACGGTATACTTTCGATCAAAAATATTATTTCGTGCGTCCGAAGTTTCTGGCTCCGTCTCACATTAGTTCTGTCATGTACTAAAAGTTGCTAGTAGATGAAAAAAATATATATATATATTAGTCTTCATAAATCGGCAGAGAAGGAGGTAGACAAAAAATCAAATTTTGTAATGTACACTTCGTGGAAAAAAAATGCCGTGTTCTAGTGCGCATACAAACATCTGTTTGTATGCGTACTGGAACTCTCCAGGAATTCAGAAAAAAATACTGGTCAACGATAATTGGTTAAGGCATGAGCGGTGGGACTTCTCGATTGTTGCATGGTACAGATTTAATTTTAAAAAATGACTTCCCGTGTCCGAAGCTTCTAGTTACTTCTCACATATGTTTGTATATGTACGAGAACATTCTCGTACTGTAAAAAAAAGATTAGACGACAATAAGTCATCAAGGGGTGACAGGTGACATTGCTCGATTGTTGGACCGTACAACTTCAATGAAAAAAAAAATGTCACTCCTCTCAAGCTTATGGCGACATCTCAGCCATCTTTCTGTGTGTACGGTCGTTCTCTAGTACTGTAAGAACGTGCCAGATAACGAGAAGTCGTGAAGGGAGGAAAGGTACCGCTGCTCGATTGTTGTTTGGTAAGGCTTGATTAAAAAAAATGGTTTCGTATGTCTGAAGCGTTTAGCAACTCTTTACATACGTCTTTATGTGTAGGAGAATTCGCCAATATTTCAAAAAAAAAAAAATTGGACGACAATGAATCGGCGAGGGATGAGAAATCACACTGCTCGACTGTTGTATGGAATGCGTTCCAGAAAAAAATCATTCTGTATTTCCGAAGCTTCCGGCCACTCCTTCCGTGTGTCTGCACGTGTACTGAAACTCTCTAGTACGCTAAATAAATAATTAGACAACAATCAGTCAATAAGGGATGAGCGGTCAGACTGGTGTACCGTCGTGTGATACACTTCCGATCAAAGAAATAATTTCGTGCGTCATAAGTTTTTGGATCCTTCTGACATCTGGTCTTTTGTGATCTAAAAGTCTCTAGTAGTTGAAAAAAAATATTAGTCTCAATAAATTAGCAGAGAGCGAGATAGAACAAGAACGGAATGTTGTATGATACAGGTTTAATAAAAAAGAAATCGAATTCCCCTGTCTGAAGTATCTGGTCACTTCTCACATGTGTTTTTATATGCACGAGACATTCCTCGCACCGTTAAAAACGTATGAGACAACAATAAGTCATCAAAGGACAGGTGACACTGCTAGGTTGTTCTACCGTACAACATTCATGAAAAAAATTAATTGGCGCCTCTCAAGCTTGTGGCTACTTCTGACCGATCTTTCTGTGTGAACTGTAACACTCCAGTACTGTAAAGAGGTGCTAGACAACGAGAAGTGATCAAGGGAAGGAACGTACCATTGCTCGAATGTTGTGTGGTGGAGCTTCAATAAAAAATTTGTTTCGTGTGTCCGAAGCTTTCGGCTACTTCTCACATACGTCTTCGTGGGTAAGAGAATTCGCCAGCATTTCAAAAACAAATATTGGACAACAATAAATCAGCAAGGGATGAGAAATCACACTGCTCGACTGTTCTACGGAGCAGTTTCCAGAAAAAAATCATTCTCGATTTCTGAAGCTCCTGGCTACTTCTTTCATACGTCTGTATGTGTACTGAAACTCTCCAGTATGCTAAATAAATCATTCGAACAAGATCGGGCATCAATGGACGAGAGGTTAGGCTGCTGTAACGTCGTGTGGTACACTTGCGATTAAAAATACTATTTCGTGGGTCCAAAGTTTCTGGCTCCGTCGGGCATTTCTTCTTTGGTGTACTAAAAGGCGCTTGTAGTTGAAAAAAGTATTAGTCTCAATAAATCGGCAGAGAAGGAGGTAGATAAAAAATCAAATGGTGTATTGTGCACCGAGTAGCAAAAAAAAGCGCGTGCCCGAATATTCTGCCGACTTTTTACATCTATTTGTATGATTACTAGAACTCTCCAGGAATTCATAAAAAATTCTGGGAAACACCAAATTGTTCAGGCCTAAGACTTCTCGATTGACCCATGGTACAGGTTTAATAAAAAATTACTTCCTGCGTCTAAAGCTTCTAGTTAGTTCTAACATATATTTTTATATGTACGAGAACTTTGTGGTACCGTAAAAAAAATATTAGACCACAATAGGTCATCGAGGGAGGACATGTGACACTGCTCTATTTTTCTACAGTACAACTTTAATGAATAAAATTATTTCGCGCCTCTCAAGCTTACGGCTAGTTATCTATCATCTTTCTGTGTGTACTGTAACTCTCGAGCACTGTAGACAAGTGCTAGACAACGCGAAGTCATGAAGGGAGGAAAGGTACCACTGGTCGATTGTTGTGTAATGGGGCGTGAAAAAAAAATCGCGTGTCTGAAGCTTTTGGCGACTTCTCGCATACGTCTTTATGTGTAGGAGAACTCGACAGCATTTCTTAAACAAATATTGGGCAACAATGCATCGGCAAGAGATGAGAAATCACACTGTTCGACTGTTGGATGGGATACTTTGCAGAAAAAAATCATTCGCTATTTCTGAAGCGTCTGGCTACTTCTTCCATATGTCTCCATGTGTACTGAAACTCTCCAGTACGCTAAATAAATGATTAGACAACAATCAGTCAACAAGGGATGAGATGTCAGACTGGTGTCCCGCCGTGTGATACACTTCCGATCAAAAAAATTATTTCGCCCGTCCGAAGTTTTTGGCTCCTTCTGACATCTGTTCTTTCCTCTTCTAAAATTATCTAGTAGATGAAAAAAATGTCAGTCTCAATAAATCGGCAGAGAGGGAGATAGAACAAGAATCGAGTGTTTACGGTACGGTTTCGTAAAAAAAATCGATTTCCTGTGTCTGAAGCTTCTAGTTGCTGCTCACGTATGTTTTTATATGTATGAGACCTTCCTCGTGCTGAACAAAAAGTATTAGACAACAATAGGTCATCAAGGGACGACAGATGAGACTGCTCGATTGTTCTACCGTACGACATCCGCGAAAATAATTCTTTTGCGCCTCTCAAGCGCATGGCTACTTCTGACCGATCTTTCTGTGTGTACTGCAAATCACCAGTACTGTAAAGAGGTGCTAGACAACGAGAAGTGATCAAGGGAAGGAAAGTGCCACTGCGTGATTGTCGTGTGGTGGAGCTTGAATAAAAAAATTGTTTCGTGTGTCTGAAGCTTTTGGCTACTTCTCCCATACGTCTTCATGTGTAGGAGAACTCGCCAGCATTTCTTAAACAAATATTGGACAACAATGAATCGGCAACAGAGGAGAAATCACACGCCTCGACTGTTGTATGGGATACTTTGCAGAAAAAAATCATTCTCTATTTCTGAAGCATCTGGCTACTTTCTCCATATGTCTCCATGTTTACTGAAACTCCGTTGCACGCTGAATAAATGATTAGACACCAATCAGTCAACTAGGGATGAGAGGTCCGACTGGTGTCCCGCCATGTGATACTTTTCCAATCAAAAAAATTATTTCGTGCGTCCGAAGTTTTAGCCTCCTTCTGACATCTGTTCTTTCCTGTTCTAAATGTCTCTAGTAGTTGAAAAAAAAGAACAGTCTCAATAAATCGGCAGAGAGGGAGATAGAAGAAGAATCGCATGTTTACGGTACAGGTTTGGTAAAAAGAAATCGATTTCCCGTGTCTGAATCTTCTAGTTGCTTCTCACATATGTTTTTATACGTGTGAGACCTTCCTCGTACTGTACAAAAAATATTAGACATCAATAGGTCATCAAGGGACGACAGGTGATACTGCTTTATTGTTCTACCGTACAACTTTCGTGAAAACAATTCTTTCCCGCCTCTCAAGCTCATGGCTACTTCTGAACGATCTTTCTCTGTGTACTGTAACTCTCCAGTACTGTAAAGAGGTGCTAGACAACGAGAAGTGATCATGAGAATTAAGGTACCACTGATCGATTGTTGTGTGGCGGAGCTTGAATGAAAAAAATTGTTTCGTGCGTCTAAAGCTTTTGGCTGCTTCTCATATACGTCTTTATGTGTAGAAAAACTCGCCAGTCTTTCAAAAACAAATATTGGACAACAATGAAGCGGCGAGTGATGAGATGTCACACTCCTCGACTGTTCTATTGAACACATTCCAGAAAAAAAGTCATTCCCGATTTCTGAAGCCTCTGGCTACTTCTTTCATGTGTCTTTATGTGTACTGAAACTCTCTAGTACGCTGAATAAATCATTAGAATGAAACCAGTCATCAATGGATGAGAGGTCGGGCTGCTGTAACGTCGTATGGTACACTTTCGTTGAAAAATATTATTTCGTGCGTCCGAAGTTTCTGGGTCCGTCTGACATTAGTACTTTTGTGTACTAAAAGTCGCTAGTAGTTGAATTAAAATATTAGTTTCACTAAATCGGCAGAGAAGGAGATAGATGAAAAATCAAATGTTGTATTGTACACCTCGCAGCAAAAAAAAATCGTATGCCTGAATAGTCTTCCGACTTATTAGATCTATTTGAATACGTACTAGACCTCTCCACAAATTCAGAATAAACACTGGGCAGCAATTAATTGTCCAGGCATGAGAGGTGAGACTTCTCGATTGTTGCAAGGTACAGGTCTCATAAAAAAAATTATTTCCCGTTTCTGAAGTTTCTAATTACTTCTCACATATGTTTTTATATCTACGAGAACTTCGTGGTACCGAAAAAAAAAATATTAGACAACAATAGATCATCAAGGGATGACAGGTGACACTGCTCGATTGTTCTATAGTACGACTTCCATGAAAAAAAATTATTTCGCGCCTAGCAAGCTCATGGCCACTTCTCGCCCATCTTTCTGTGTGTACTGCTACTCTCCAGCACTGTACCGAAGTGCTCGATAACGAGAAGTGATCAACGCAGGCAAGGTACCACTGCTCGATTGGTGTGTGGTGGAGTTTGGATAAAAAATATGGTTTCTTGTGTCTGAAGCTTTTGGCTACTTTTCACATACGTCTTTACATGTAAGAGAACTAGCCGGTATTTCGAAAACGAATATTGGACAACAATGAATCAGCGAGGGATGAGAAATCACACTGCTCGACTGTTGTGTGGAACACTTTCCGGAAAAAAAAAAATCGTTCTCGATTTCTGAAGCTTCTGGATACTTCTTTCATGTGTCTTCATGTGTACTGAAACTCTCTAGTAAGCCAAATAAATAATTACACGATAGCCAGTCATCAAGGAATGAGAGGTCATGCTGCGGTAACGTCGCATGGTAAACTATCGATCAAAGATATTATTTCCTGCGTCCGGAGTTTCTGGCTCTTTTTGACATTAGTTTTTTCGTGCACTTCAAGTCTCTAGTAGTTGGAAAAAAAAATATTAGTCTCCAATAATCGGCAGAGAAGGAGGTTGATAAAAAATAAAATGTTGTACACCTGGTAGCAAAAAAAATTGCTTGCGCCCGAATATTCTGGCCACTTTATACATCTATTTGTATGCGTACCAGTATTCTGGAGCAATTCAGAGAAAATACTGGTCAACAACAAATGGTCCAGGCTTGAGAGGTGGGACTCATCGGTTGTTGCATGCTACAGATTTAATAAAAACAATATGATTTCCCGTGTTTGAAGGTTCTAGTTACTTCTCACATATGTTTTTATATGCATGGGAACTTTCTCGTACTGTAAAAAAAAAGCTATTAAACAATAATAAGTCATCGAGGGGTAACAGGTGACGCTGCTCGACTGTTCTACCGTACAATTTTAATGGAAAAAATTATTTCGCACCTCTCAAGCTCATGGCTACTTCTCTATCATCTTTTGGTGTGTACTGTGACTCTCTAGTACTGTAGAGAACTGCTACGCAACGTGAAGTCATTAAGGTGGAAAAGGCATCCCTGCTCGATTGTTGTGTGGATGGGCTTAAATAATTTTTTTTTCATGCGTCTGAAGCCTTCGGCTATTTTTCACATACGTCTTTATGTGAAGCAGAATTCGCTAGTATTTCAAAAACAAATATTGGACAAAAATGAATCGGCAAGGGATGAGAAGTCACACTGCTCGCCTATTGTATGCAATACTTTCCAGAAAAAATCATTCTGTCTTTCTAAATCTTCGGGCTACTCCTTCCATGTGTCTCCATGTGTACTGAAACTCTCTAGTACGCTTTATAAATCATTAGACAACAATCAGTCAACAAGGGATGAGCGGTCAGAATGCTGTACCGTAGTGTGATACACTTGCGATGAAAAAAATTATTTCGTGCGTCCGAAGTTTTTGGCTCCTTCTGACATCTCTCCTTTCGTGTTCTCAAAGTCCGTAGTAGTTGAAAATAAATATTAGTCTCAATTAATCGGCAGAGAGGGAGATAGAACACGAATCGATTGTTGTATGATACAGGTTTAATTTACAAAAGAAAAAACTATTTACCGTGTCTGAAGCTTCTACTTACTTCTCGCATATGTTTTTATATGTACGAGACCTCCCTCGTACTGCAAAAAATTATTAGACAACAATAAGTCATCAAGGGATGACAGGTGACAATGTCCGATTTTTCTTCCGCACAACATCCATGAAAAAAATTATTCCGCCCCTCTCCAGCCTATGGCTCCTTCTCAGCCATCTTTCTGTATGTACTGTAATTGCCTAGTACTGTAAAGAAGTGCTGGACAACGTGATCAAGGGAAGGAAGCTACCACTGCTCAATTTCTGTATGGTGGAGCTTGAATTTAAAAAATTGTTTCTTGTGCCTGAAGCTTTTGGCTACTTCTCATAAACGTCTTTATGTGTTAGAGACAGTGCAGCGCCGTCGTTCCTCGAGTGACGATCGTCGGTGACGTACTAGGCGAAAGGGCCCTGGGTCCTCTCACATACGACTCCACTGAGTAAAACCCATACGACTCTCCCGAGTAAAACACAGGCAACTCGCCTATCACAAGCGGTCGGGTGAGCAGCCATACGGTGCTCGATTCTCCAGCCCTTAAAATATATTCGATGATCACAGCGATCCGGTGAACGGCCGTACGGTCCTCGATTCTCCGATCCTTGATCATATACCACTTACCAATAAGGGACAGCAACGGCTGACGAATCCTCGGTAAAGGTCATTAAACGTAAATTCGAAAACAATACGAACAATGAAACGAAGATTAATACGAAATACCGCGCGAGATCGCAATGGCACAATCCAAATGGGCTTTATGCGTTCTTATATACGCAAATTCACAATCGTCGAATCGTCGTGGATTTTTATGCCGCAAGGCTTTTCCCACAAGAGCCAATAAACGTAGAAAATACGATGGCTGAAAGGCGGATGTTTTTTCATTTTTTATAAAACCTCAACCTCCATCCTTTATTAAAAAAATATATATCCAAAACGACAAGGCAACTTCGCAATGAACGAGCTTCGACAATACGACTACACTGTACTTTGGACTGTGTGTTCCACTAAAAGATACAGTATAGTGGTTCAAGTCCAAAGAGGACAGTATAGCAACTGTAATTATTGACTTTGAGGACTGTGTTGAAGTGAATATCGCTGTGCAGTCGCTCGAGTTCAATGTCCCTGGGTCTTCGGTCGGCCTGCATGCGGCCCTCGTTATATCTAGACACAAGTTTTGCATACGTTCGGTATAATAAGGTTAGAAAGATCTTACATCACGAGTAAATGAGATAAATCACAAAAACTTACCGTTTTTTTTCTCACAGCAAATGCTCAAAGTGTCCTCCGTTGACCTCGACGCAGCAACGGGCTCGCCGGAGAAGACTCTGCGCACAACGCCCAAGCATTTCTAGTGTAACCGTAACGACTGCCCCCTCGAACCGTCGCTCGAGGTCGGCGCGATCCTGTATGGGCTCCCGATACACGTGTGACTTTATATGGCCCGAGAAAAAAAAGTTGAGGGGATAAAGGTCCGGGGATCGTGCCGGCCAATCGCGCATTCGCCCTCGGCCTAGGTATCGGTTGCCGAATACTGCGGACAACGACCCCTGCGCAATTCGACTCGTATGAGCCGATGCTCCATCGTGCTGGAAAATAACGCGCCCCATTTCCTCTGCGCCTATCCCTGCACGCCTGCACATACGGCGCAGATGCATGGAAATGAAATTGGCGTACTGCGCGCCCGTCAAATTTCCCGCAAACTCAAACGGTCCAATCTGAAAGGAAACAAATAATCTAACGTTATCCGTAATATCTATTTTTGTTGGGCTTACATTCCATTCGATAGTACGAAAGAAGCAGAGTTTAAAAAATTTCATATCTTCTCAATATTATCGTTTCAACATTCTTGTCGGAAAATGTTGCTTCACATTTTTGGAATTGAATCTACAAAGCCGGGTAACTCTCCGATATTTTAATTTTTCATTTTCTCGATAATCATTCTGGCGTGTCATATACCACGTAAAGGAATAAAAAGCTTACCAGCCGATTTCCGATTATTCCAGCCCACATGTTGAGCGGCGGAAAGCGGTGCTGGTTGCGGGTTGCAATTATGTGGTGCGGATTTTTCTCTTTTGGCGCCCACCAATGGAAGTTTTTTGAATTCCATGCACCGTTTTTCCCGAACGAGCTTTCATCGGTAAAGAGGATTCCGTCCAGAAAATTTTTGTCCTCCTCTTGGTGGCGAGTGAGCCAGCGACAAAAATCGCTTCTCCTTTCGTAATCGCCTTCAATCAATCCTTGCACTCGAGTGCAGTGGTACGGGTGTAACCCTTCCGCCTTTAGCGTCCGCTGCACAGTCGAAGTGCTGACCTGGAGGGATCGAGCAACGGCGCGCGTACTTGTTGTCGCATCTTCCTCGACAGCCCGCTAAATTTGTTCCTCTCGACGGGGGGTCCGCGCCGTCCGTGGCCGTCCCGCGTTGACGTGGCTGGGCATGACGTTTCCACTGTCACGCATGCGATTAAACGCCGCCGAAATTATTTTATCGGTCGGGTGCCGTCTCCCAAGGTATTGCTCGGCATAGAGCCTAGCCGCTGCACGGGCGCTAAAATTACACTGCCCATAACAGCCGATCATGTCCGCGTACTCTTGCGCCGTGTACTCGGCCATGTCGTTGTGTACGTATTGCACTCTCAATTCGATTGTTTTCTTTTGTGCACTATTTATTTCAAGTAATAAATATTTGCTATAATTCACTATGATTCGCTATAATAAATGTATGCACACACTATTCACCGACTCGCGTGAGCAACCACTGAGAACCGTAACCTTGTTTGTCGAGGTTCAATTGTTTTTCACGCGTTCTGCACAGATTAGACGCACCGCTCATTTGTTTTTCGAGCCTCCATACAAAAAGAAAAAGAGAGGTCAGGCTGCTGTAACGTCGTATGGTGCACTTTCCATCAAAAATATCATTCGCTGCGTCCGATGTTTCTGGCTCCGTCTGACATTAGTTATTTCGTGTACTATTCGCTAGTAGTTGGAAAAAATATTAGTCTCAATTAATCGGCAGAGAAGGAGATAGATCGCAAATCAAATTTTGTATTGTACAACCCGTAGTAAAAAAATGCGTACTGGAACTCTCCGGAAATTCAGACGAAATACTGGACAACAGTAAATTGTCCAGGCATGAGAGGCGAGACTTCTCGATTGTTGCATGGTACAGGCTTAATAAAATAAAAATGATTTCCCGTGTCTGAAGCTTCTAGTTACGTCTCACATATATTTTTATATGTACGAGAACTTTGCGGTAACGTAAAAAAAAATATTGGAGACCAATAGGTCGTCAAGGGATGACAAGTGACACTGCTCGATTGTTGTATCGTTCAACGTTTATATAAAAAATTATTTCGCGCCTCTCAAGCTTATGCCTACTTCTCTGTCATCTTTTTGTGTGTACTATGAATGTCTAGTACTGTGAAAAAGTGCTAGACAACGAAAAGCCATCAAGAGAGGGTAGGTACCACTGCTTGATTGTTGTGAGGTGGGGCTTGAAAGAGAAAAAAAAAAATCGCGTGTCTGAAGCTTTTGGCTACTTCTCACATCTGTCTTTATGTTTAGGAGAACTCTCCAGTATTAAAAAAAAAAAATTCGATAATCATAAATCGGCAAGCGATGCGAAAACACACTGCTCGGCTGTTGTATGAAATATTTTCAAAAAAAATCTTTCCCGATTTCTGAAGTTTCTGGCTACTTCTTCCATGTACCTTCATGTGTACTGAAACCCTCTAGTATGCTGAATAAATCATTAGACAAGAATCAGTTAACCAACGATGAGAGGTCAGACTGCTGTTCCGTCGTGTGATACATTTCCGAAAAATATTATTCTCATTAATTCGGCAGAGAAGGAGATGGAACAAGAATCGAACGTTATGCGCTACAGGTTTAATAACAAAAATCGATTTTCCGTGTCGGAAGTTTCTAGTTTCTTCTCACATATCTTTTTATATGTACGAGAACTTTGGGGTACCGTAAAAAAAATATTGAACATCAATTGGTCGTCAAGGGATACTAGGTGACACTGCTCGATTGTTCCACCTCACAACTTCAATGAAAAAATGTTATTTCGCAACTCTCAAGCTTATGGCTACTTCTCTGTTATCTTTTGGTGTGTACTATAATTATCTAGTACTGTATAGAAGTGCTTCATAACGAGAATTCATCATGGGAGGAAAGGTACCACTGCTCGATTGTTGTGTGGTGGGGCTTGAATAAAAAAATTGTTCCGTTTGTCTGAAGCTTTCGGCTACTTCTCACGTACGTCTTTATGTGTAGGAGAACTCGCTAGTATTATAAGAACATATATTGGATAACAATGAATCGGCAAGGTTCGAGAAATCACACTGCTCGACTGTCGTATGGAATACTTTTCAGAAAAAAATCATTCTGTATTTCTGACGCTTCTGGCCAATTCTTCCATTTGTCTCCATGTGTCCTAAAACTCCCCACTATGCTGAATGAATCATTAGACAACAATCAGTGTACAAGGGATGAGAGGTCAGACTGCTGAACCTTCGTGTGATACACTTGGGATCAAAAAAAATATTTCGTGCGTCCCAAGTTTTTGGCTCCTTCCGACGTCTGTTCTTTCGTGTTCTAAAAGTCTCGAGTAGATGAAAAAAATATAAGTCTCATTAAATCGCCAGAGAAGGAGATGAATCGAAAATCAAATGGTGGAATGTAAACCTCGTAGCAAACAAAAATTGCGTGTGCCTGAATATTCTGGCCACTTTGTACATCTTTTTGTATGCGTACTAGAACACTGCCGGCGTTCAGAAAAAATACTGGACAACAATAAATTGTCCAGGCATGAGAGGTGAGATTTCTCGATTGTTGCATGGTACAGGTTTAATTTAAGAAATATGATTCCCCGTTCCTGAAGCTTCTAGTTACTTCTCACATATGTTTTCGTATGTACGAGGACTTTCTGGTACCGTAACAAAAATATTAGACAACAATATCTCATGAAGCGGTGACAGGTGAGACTGCTCGACTGTTGTACGGTACAACTTCAATGACAAAAATGATTTCGCGTCACTCAAGCTCATGGCTACTTCTTTGCCTTATATTTATGTGCACTGCAACTCTCGAATACTGCAGAGAAGTGCTGGACAAGGAGGCGTCGTCAAGGGAGGAAAGGTACCACTGCTCGATTGTTATGTGGTGGGGCTTGAATAAGAAAATTTGTTTCGTGTGTCTGAAGCTTTTGGATACTTCTCACCTGCGTCTCTATGTAGAAAAGAACTCTCCAGGACTTAAAAAAACAATATTTGACAACAATAACTTGTCGAGGGGTGAGAGATGAGACTGCTCTATCGTTGTATGGTACATTTTCGATCACGAAAATTATTTCGTGCGTACGGAGCTTCTGGCTCCTTCTCACACGCGTTTTTATGTGTAGTCTCTTCTAGTTAAACCAAATTATTAGACTCAATACACCAACAGAGAGTGAGATAGAACAACACTGAATTATTGTTTTGTACACCTTCTACAAAAAAAATAGCATGTGCCTATATCTTCTGGCTGCTTCTCGAGAACGAATTTGAGTCAATTAATTCAAGAATTTCCGAATGAGGCCCCAAAAACCATTCGGAGCAGCGTTTCGACGACGCACCATGCCCTGATGAGCAATGCTTTGCTTTATCGAAGATATGATCGATGTCTGCTATGACGGGAATCGTCGAACGATGTTCAAAGTTGTGCGGTAACGTCGAGGGCAATGTCGATTTCATCTTTGGCAGTAGATATACAATACCGGTTCTGGCTCAAATGTGGGCGAGGGGGGTGCGGGTAGAGGGGGGCGGAGGGGGGATGTCGCGAAGCTTCTCGAATGTTCTAGAAGGTTCTCGATGACCTTGGATATATATATATATATATATATATATAATAAACTACGCAGTTGATTTAGTG
>OZ023323.1:3013491-3148491 GCA_964007375.1 Ophion obscuratus | reverse complement strand
AGCACACACTCCAAATCAGCATACACGATGAAGGGATGTCGCTCTTTCCGGCTAAGATTGCTGAACTGGAGCCACTTATTGGTGTCATCTGGTAGTCGGATCGCACAGTCATTTATCGCCCTACAATCGACCTCATGTGATTGCAATTTTCCCTCTTTTCCGAAGTTGTGCAAACATCTGCAAAGATAAAAAGATTGTTTTGTTTAATTCATCTAGGATATATAATTACATACATATATATATGTGTGATGGCAAAGACCGATGGGGAGAACCTAGCGAAAGATAGGTATGAACATCTATGAACATAAAGATAGGTATGAACTATGTGTGTTGTTCATATGACGATTCATTATATACATATCACTCGCGTCGCAGTGCTGATTATGTATCGTGGTTTGTTGAAGAACTAAAAAATCTAGCACCGCGGATAAAAGAAACTTTCTGTGATAATGCAGTGAGACGGAAAGGCCGTCTCAGGTGCGAAAACCCCTCCCGCCGAAATATGAAGGCCAACAATGTTGTCATGCGCGGACATTACCTTCAGGCGACCATGTAAGAAACGGCAAGCGAACGTCTATCTCTTTCTCTCTCTCTCTCGGTGGGTAACAGGTGAAAATATTGAAAATGAAAAGCAGCAAAGTGGGGCGAAAATGAATCGAGAAAATTCGACGAACGACCAAGACACTTCGGAAGGGGAACAAAAACGCGGCAAAAGATGAGTATCAAAGAGCCGTTCTGGGGCCACAAAAGGGTCTTCTGTTTTCGACCTCCAACCCTGCCGCAAGTAGCAAAAGAAGGTATCGGTACGAGCTGCAAAGCGATGAAGATATCGGAGTAAGGAAAGCGTCAGGGGAAAGAGGAAGGAAAAGGAGCGAAATAAAAGAGACATTATCGGTGGACATTTCACTGCTCATTTCGGTATTAATAGTGAAAAGGCAGTGTTCAATAATCCCAATTATGGAACGTGTGATTAGGCGCGAGTAGCGAAAGGGAGTCCTAACGGATACCCGATTAAGGAACCTGCCAATTAACGCGAGTAGCAAAAGGGAGAGGTAAATGCGCTAGATTAACGAAAATGCTGCGATGAAGAGAGAAAGGAAAACGGAGGTCTTTTAGAATAATAAAACGAAAAGAGATAGAAAAGAAGTAGAGAATTTAAAGTCGCGAGGATCCAAAAGAAATCCAGCTGACGAGAGTCAGAAACGTCGGAGCAAGAGAGGGAGATAACTGCCGGCTCGCACCGAGAGATAGAGAGAGAGAGAGAAACAAACAACACATGGGTAGTGGCCGCGGCAGGCCTATATGTCGAGTGTGACAGATTCACGAGCAAAACACAAATCCGAAAACACACAAATACAAAGACACATTTAAACACTGCGGCTCACTCGAAGATACACACACACAACAGACATGTAACCACGGCGGCTAACGCACCAAATCAAAGGAGACACGTACACGACACACACACCGAAGTGCATGAGAATAAAAAACCGGGAAAGATTTGCGAGCGACACAAACACACACATACATACAATACCTACCTGCGACGACGCGATGACGCACACACACACACACACACACACACGCACGCACGCACGCACGCACGCACGCACGCACGCACGCACGCACGCACGCACGCACGCACGCACGCACGCACGCACGAACGCACGCACACACACACACACACACACACACACACACACACACAGTCAAACAGATGTGTACACAAAGACAGGCAGCGTGAGTTGAGCGAGACTCTACACATACACACACCAATAAGCCAAGCTATCGGGCAAGCGAAGCGACTAGCGACGAATTTTAAATGTACAGGTTGATTCACAAGAGACTGTGCAAACGTTAAGAGGAAAGTTAGCATTAAATCTACAAATATTATATGCAAAAAAGGTCTCCACTAATTTGCTCACTAATCGAATCCCGAATCCAAAATAAATTTAATGTAATTAGGGGTTACCCGTTACAGTACCAATGGTGCATTTAACACCGAGTAAGTGGGCTGGTTTTCCAGCAGCGACTCAATGTCACATATGTGAGAAACCATTTGCGCAAGAAGATGTACGCGTTCGAGATCATTGCCATGTGACTGGGCGCTATAGAGGCCCCGCCCATTCCAAATGCAACCTAAATTACAAGCAGTCATTTTTCATTGCAGTAGTTTCCACAATTTATCCGGTTACAATGCACATTTTATAATCAAGGAAGTAGCCACAGCGTTCGAAGGAACAACCAATGTGCTTCCAATCACAAAGGAGAAACACATCTCCTTCACGAAGCATGTTAAAATTACAGACGATTCAAAACACCGGATCCCATTGCGCTTCATCGACTCATACAAATTCCTCAACACCAGTCCCGACAAATTAGCATCATTCTTGACCGAAGACAAACTCAAAATTTTACGCACACAATTCCCAACTCTCTCGACAGACGATTTCAATTTGCTGACGCGAAAAGGGGTCTTCTCTTATGAATATATTGATGATGTGACCAAGCTAGACGACACATGCCTACCACCACGTGACGCATTTTACAGTTCCCTGACAGATGCTACAGTATGTGAGAGCGAGTACGCACATGCTGGGAAAGTTTGGGAGCCATTCTCCATTCGAACGCTGGGCGACTATAGCGATTTGTACTTGAAGACAATGTCTTGTTATTAGCCGATATTTTCGAAAACTTTTGAAATACATGCGTTGAGAGCTATAGACTGGATCCCGCGTATTACTACACATTGCCAGGGTATACCTGGGATGCTATGTTAACCCATTAACGCCCAAGACTCGCGATTTTTGCCTTCATTTTCAAGCCAGATTTTTATTATATAAAAAAAATCATAAAAAATGATGAGATACGTTCCCTAGTATTTTCGGGGGCGCTCTTTCAGAATCTGGGGTCAAAATCGGGTTTTGTCCATTAGGAAAAAAATATGGTGGGTTTTAAACAAAAAAGACAGGAAAAATCGATGACACTTTTTTCCAAAATTTTTTTTCACCTCGAAGCCGTTGAAAAGTCCGGTTTTTCTTCAACCATGGGTGCATAGAATAGTGACGATTGAACAATCAATTTTTTTATTTCGTCGTTGTCAACATTTTCACCCCTAAAATGGCGTTTTTCACCCCCTGAGTGACACGAAAAATTTCACGCTCGGTGTCCTAAATGAAAAGTAGTTGGATTTGGACGAAAATTGGTACTCGGAGGTTTTTGAGGTCGCTGATTACGATTCTGTTCTCAAAATTCCGAAATTCAAAATGGCTGATCCAATATGGCGGACACAAATGCAAAAGTTCGTTTGAATTGGATAAAACGTGGCACTCGGGGGTTTTCGAGGTCGTTGATTATGATTCTGCTCTCAAAATTCCGAAATAATAAATGGCGGATCCAATATGGCGGACACAAATGCAAAAGTTCATTTGAATTGGATAAAACGTGGCACGCGGGGGTTTTCGAGGTCGCTGATTATGATTCTGCTCTCAAAATTCCGAAATTCAAAATGGCGGATGCAATATGACGGACACAAATGCAAAAGTTCATTTGAATTGGATAAAACGTAGCACTCGGGGATTTTCGAAGTCGCTGATTATGATTCTGCTCTCAAAATTCCGAAATTCAAAATGGCGGATCCAATGTGGTGGACAAAAATGCAAAAGTTCATTTGTATCGGATGGAATGTGTCACGCGGGGATTTGCGAGGTCGCTGATTATGATTCTGCTCTCAAAATTTGAAAGCCTTTGGGTATTCAAATACCTGAAAATACCAGGTATTTAAATACCTAAAGGCTTTCGAATTTTGAGAGCATAAATATAATAAGTCTCTCTCTCTCTCTCTCTCTCTCTCTCTCTCTCTCTCTCTCTCTCGCGGTGGGTAAAAGGTGACAATATTGAAAATGAAAACCAGCAAAATGGGGGGAAAAAGATTCGAGAAAATTCGACGAACGACCAAGACACTTGGGAAGGGGAACAAAAACGCGGCAAAAGATGAGTATCAAAGAGCCGTTCTGGGGCCACAAAAGGGTCTTCTGTTTTCGACCTCCAACCCCCTGACGCAAGTAGCGAAAAAAGGTATCGGTACGAGCTGCAAAGCGATGAAGATATCGGAGTAAGGAAAGCGTCAGGGGAAAGAGGAAGGAAAAGGAGCGAAATAAAAGAGACATTATCGGTGGACATTTCACTGCTCATTTCGGTATTAATAGTGAAAAGGCAGTGTTCAATAATCCCAATTATGGAACGTGTGATTAGGCGCGAGTAGCGAAAGGGAGTCCTAACGGATACCCGATTAAGGAACCTGCCAATTAACGCAAGTAGCGAAAGGGAGAGGTGAATGTGCTCGATTAACGAAAATGCTGCGATGAAGAGGGAAAGGAAAACGGAGGTCTTATAGAATGATAAAACGGAAAGAGAGAAAAGAAGTAGAGAATTTAAAGTCGCGAGGATCCAAAAGAAATCCAGCTGACGAGAGTCAGAAACGTCGGAACAAGAGAGGGAGATAACTGCCGGCTCGCACCGAAAGATAGAGAGAGAGAAACAAACAACACATGGGCAGTGGCCGCGGAAGGCCTATCTGTCGAATGTGACAGATACGCGAGCAAAACACACATGCGAAAACACACAAATGAAAAGACACATTTGAACACTGCGGCTCACTTGAAGATACACACACACAAACACACATGTCACCACGGCGGCTAGAGCACCCAATCAAAGGAGACACGTACACGACACACACACCGAAGTGCATGAGAATCGAAAACCGGGAAAGACTTGCGAGCGACACACACACACACACACACACGCGCGCGCGCGCGCGCGCACACACACACACACACACACACACACACACACACACACACACACACACACACACACAGAAAATCAGATGCGTACACAAAGACAGGCAGCGTGAGTTGAGCGAGACTCTACACATACACACACACAAATAAGCCAAGATATCGGGCAAGCGAACCGACCAGCGACGAATTTTAAATGTACAGGTTGATTCACAAGAGGTTGTACAAACGTTAAGAGGAAAGTTAGTAATAAATCTACAATTATTATTTGCGAAAACGGTCTCCACTCATTTGCTCCCTAATCGAGTCTCGAATCCAAAATAAATTTAATGTAATTAGGGGTTACCTGTTACAGTACCAATGGTGCATTTAACACCGAGTGAGTGGGCTGGTTTTCCAGCAGCGACTCAATGTCACATATGTGAGAAACCATTTGCGCAAGAAGATGTACACGTTCGAGATCATTGCCGCATCTGACTGGGCGCTATAGAGGCCCCGCCCATTCCAACTGCAACCTAAATTACAAGCAGTCATTTTTCATTCCAGTAGTTTTCCACAATTTATCCGGTTACGATGAACATTTTATAATCGAGGAAGTAGCCACAGCGTTCGAAGAAACAATCAATGTGCTTCCAATCACAAAGGAGAAATACATCTCCTTCACGAAGCATGTTAAAATTACAGACGATCCAAAACACCGGATCCGATTGCGCTTATATATATATATATATATATATATATTGTCACGCATAACCCGGTTTTGCTCAAGAACTTGGCCAGCGCTACACATGGGAAAATTTTTCTTTTTCCCAAATTTAACCGATGCGGCTTAGAACGCGGAAAACACCTCGCGCTTGCGCAGCTCGAAGCCAGGGGAACCGTCACCCAACCACAAACATGCGAGCACCGTACAGGGCGTTTAACAGAAGTATTCCGGACTGGATAAGGCTTTCAAACTTACCTTTACGATGCTCTTCGATCTCGCGGCTTGTACGTCCTCCTTCTGTCACTTTCTCGCACGCTCTCGGCCTGAGTCGCGGTTCTCGGCTCGTGGAATCTTTCCCAGGATCGTCCTCGGTTTGGGACGAATGAATACACGCACACTTGCGTACTTTTATATAAAATGTTTAATGCGTCTTTGCGCGAACAAAATTAAATTAATTCAGATTCTCGTCGGCGTCTAGGGTCGCGCTACTGCGCACAATCTGACCTCTTCCGACGGAAGCGCTATTACAAAAACTCAGCTATTTCGCTGGAGCCAAAGGACTCGATATAATCCTAAAGCGCGTAAATGCCTCGACGTAATCTCAATTGAGGACTTGAAACTGGATCGCAATCGATATTGCGCTATCAACTCGGGAAATGCTCGGACGTCTATCTCGCTCAACGTCTGGCGGAGGAATATCTGGATCCCTTGTTCCGATCCGTTCGCATCGATCGCAGGCGAGGGGAAAATCCATAATCGATAAGTGGGGTCAACGGAGTGCGTGAACTGCGTGCGCCTAGGACCGCGGCCTAGCGCTTGTCCGCGCATGGTTACTGACCCTGGGCGCATAGCGGGGCGCGATTATTCAAATTGTGTGGCTCGTTCCACATGAAAAGCGTGAACAAAAATCATGATTAGGCAGGGCGATAAATTCGCAACTGTCTAGCCAGGACGATACTCTGGGGCTTTTCGCTACTAAAACGGCGAAGCAGCGCGTTGTACGCAAAAGAGAGCGGCGGGACGCCACATTCCCCCCTTCCAAACCGCTGCTTGCCAGTTTCGAGGTAAAGTTTGAAAGCCTTTTACATGGAGCCTAATATCGTGCCCGCATGTCGAGTTCTGGTCGTGGTGCGTTAGCAATTGACAATAAACATCTTAGCGTTACCTTGGTCTACTCACACCGTCACCACCGATCCGGGTTCCGTTACTCCTCGGTTACCTCCACCAACTGTTAGTCTCTCCAAACGTGTACTCGATTAATTGGGATCGCTATGATTGGATGGGAAGCTGGTTGTGAGCAAATTGAATTAACTACCGTTATTATGGGATAACACACGTGAACATTTATTCTCCCTCGACTTAAAATGCGCAAACGTTGAGGGTCGCTCTACACGAAAGAAAAATAAAATTGTAAAATCATAATCGACTCACACAAAAAAAAAGAAATCCGCTTTAGCGTTCGATTGGCCTTTTTGGCGCAACAAAATCGAACCTTCTAGTCCGGCCTATTTTGGCGCGGTACGAAATCGAAGTAGTAAATAATCTGGCCTAATTTGGCACAGTACAAAAATGAACTTAATCATAGGTCAAGCCTCTTTTAGCATAAGATAGTTCCTCTATATGCTGTATCAAAAATAGAAAGTGGTAATATAAAAATAAAAAAAGTTTATGGCGCGTCGAGTATCGCGCGATGCGTGACCTCTTAGACGGAGTCTTCCTCGATGTCGTCATCGGCGCTGGTGCCGACGCTGGACGGTGCGTCTTCGTGCTCGACCGGCAGGATAACACAGCTTGCGCTCGTACCTGGCGTGGCATTGTCTGTGACGGATCCTGCGTTCGACGGCGGGCTTGCCCTTTCCTCTGGTGCTACAGCGTGAATGGCGCTAGCATCAGAGCTGACGTCTTCGATGATGACGCATTTGTCTCGTGCCAGGCTCATCTCATGCTGGCGACGTACCACTTCTAGGTACGCATCGACCACTGAGGCAGAAGCTGCCGTGGACTGGGCTTTGTTCTGGCGCTCCTCGTAGTCGATGGCTAGCTGTAAGCGCTTGGTGACGGCTTCGTCGATGATACGCTTACGACACGGATCACAGGCTGGGTCGGGTTCTGTTAGGAGACGCTGGCACGTCTTGCAACGCACATTCAGCGGAATGACGTCGTTGACGAACTCCCGGTAGTGCGGCCACGGACAGTCTTCATCTGTGAACCCTTCCGAGTTGCAGGTGCGGCAAAAGACAGCTCCCGTGTCTTTACGGCTGCAAGATTGCCAGCTGTGCCCCTCGGTTTGGCAGTTCAGGCATCCTTTTACCGCTTTCGGACGCAGGTGGGGTTGGCGCAACTCGCATTGGGCGCGGTAGACCTCCGAGACGCTTTTGGTGAAGAGCTTTTTCACCTTCAGCAAGTTGTCAACCTTGATCTGGTTGCGATGATGGGCTTGGACGAGTCGCGTAAGCTCGTCATCGGTAGCCTTCAGACGCCCTACCAGAGATTGATTCTCCTCCTCCAACTTGGTGACCCTAGCAGTCAGGGCATCCCTCTCGCGCATAAGCTCGAGTGCGGCTTCAAAATGAGCAGCGGACGAGCCGCGTTAGCGGCTCGCCGAGCGGTGGGTCGAGACGACCGTTTTACCCGACTGGCACAGCTCTTCGTCAGGTAGAGTGGCGGGGTCAGGGGCTAAAGCACTTGTGCAACAACAACAAAAAAATAATCACTTGCAAACACCTCTGGAGAGAGAATCCCACTTTATTCAATCCGGGTGTTTTCCCGGCGGTTGACTCGATACAAGATTACACAAAAGCTGCCGGCCGGCCTATCTCTTTTCTCTCTCACCTTTTCAACGGGTTAACAATTACAACCGACAACGTAAAACACGCAAGGGACCTGCCACGTTCCTCCCTGCACCGCGACCCGAAACGACGCACGGGAGAATGACGGAGAGATTTCTTTAAATCAACGTAAAACTTTCCCTTTACGCCGGAGGCGGCCGCACTCCACAGACCGGCTTAATTATTCCCCAACAATTAATCTTACTCGTCGACCGTCTCGCTCGGCTTTCCGTGGTCAAGTCCCCGTCCCGCGAGCGAGACGGTTGACTCGATATCTCCATTCGAGCCGTTCACCCCTCCTCTCCGTCATTCTCGTAGGCCGTTACCGCGGCCTACTAATAAGTTTCCAAAATTAAATATTGGAAACTTATTAAAATGATGGCGACGATGACGATGATGGCTACGATGGAAATAACGATGACGATGACGATGACGATGACGATGACGATGGTGAGTACGATGACCGTTGACAGGTGCCGTAGGTCCAGTCTCTGCCCGTCGATCCTACCCAGCGCATCGAGTCTCGCTGCGATTCCTGACCTTACAGTTACGCGTCGTGCGGAGGTCCGGCGAACGCGCCGTTACCGGCTGAGGGGGACCGGGGCCAGCCGGCCGCCGTAGGTTCGTTTATAATACGCAATACGTTCGAGCCGGAGATGGTCCCGGCGTCTTTGGTTGCCTGACGCTGCGAGTCGTCGAAGAAGTCTGGTACTGTGGTGGCGGCGTTTGTCACGTTCTGACCGAGATAACCTTACTGTCGCCTGGACGGTTGCGTATTCGAACGTCTGCCGATCAGCTTTACACCGCTGATCGTAGTGGAGAAGCGTTCCAGAGCGTGGGTCAGCTGAATCGTCTCGGATTCTCGAGCGAGCGCAAGATCGACGAGGCGCGCTCAGACTGGAAGATACGAGGCCGCTGCTGTGAGAAGGATCTCGAGGTTTCCGAGACGACCGCCATTTCACACGCGCCATCGTACCAATTGATATCGAATGAACGAATAATAAAAAAAAGAATATAATTATACAATAAAAAGAATAAATATATCAAGGGACAACAAGATAAATAAACAATGAACGATAACGGCGCGCTCGGGCTCCCGTACGAGGATGAAAACCGAGCGAGAGGGTCGCCTTAAAAGCGCCTTCGGGGCTCCTCGATTCTGCCACGTGACAATATATATATATATATATATATATTATGGTAACCACATACCGATCGTAAATATATTTTTTATGCCCCTTTTTGCTCAGTTGCTTTGTCACGAGTCTTGACAAGTTCTTGATCCATACGAAATACCCCACATTGCTGTCCTCGATATCGTGCATGTACAGCAAATTGATGTTCTTTTCCTTCTTGTGTTAAGTTATACGCATTGGAACAATGTCCTTTTTGATGGTGGTAGTATACACGTTGATCGATACATTGTTTTGAAGTTCAAACTTTTTTATTTGATGTATCGTCACCGAGAATTCGATATCCTGGAAATTCAGTACTGTCGAATAATGCGGGTAAGAAGATGGACGGTGGCTGTTGTGTTCAGCTGGGTATAGAGCAGCGACAACTGCCCATGCGAAACATTCGTTATCGTCGGATTTGACTTTAACCACAGCCTTATTGAACATTATTTCCCGCGGCAATGATATGGAGCACCTGGCACGCATAGGATTATACTTATTCACATTTATTGTGAGTTTAAGGCGGTCCTCTAGTTTCTTGGCTGTTTTTTACGGCTTTTTCAATAATTTTTTACGAGCAAAGCATCGAAATAATCAATCTTATTGTTTTTGCATAATCTTTATTAACATTTAAATAAGTTTTACAAATTTTTTTAAGTCAAAATATAAATAGAATAAAAGTTATAGTGGCCGACAGGAAGACATCAAGTGAAAGAGGTGCTTGACGGTGACCAAGATTGCGGCTGTTCTGCTTATCTGAAATCAGAAAACCAAACGGCATTTTAATCTTCATATTTAAGACTAGCGATTGAACTAGAGTGAATTCTAAATTACAAAAATTGACTTTTTTACACACTTTTGAAAATTACATTCTATTTTTTACTCATTTTTTCTTAAGTTTTTCGCCCGTACAAAAAAACTATTGAAGCAATTATGATAATCCTAGTTCAATCGCTGGCTTATAATATATTAAAGATGCTGAATAAATTTGAACAAGATCGGTGCAGTAGTTTCTGAAATATCGTGGTCACCGTTTCGAAAAATGGTGTTTCGAGAAAAACGCGTTTGAAAGTTGGCGCATGTGATTTATACTAAAAATTTCATCTCACCGTCAATCTACTATGCCTGGACCATACAATAGGCCTTTCTCTTCTTCTTGGGAGTCACGCAGAGCTGCTCGGTCTTCCCTTTTCGCGATTCGGGCCTGTTTTACAACATCACTCGTGCGCCTTTCTGAACGGTCGATCCGAGAGCTATCACGCTGTTGAACAAATCCTTTAGCTTGTGGGCTGATTTTCACTCCCATGGTTTCCAAGGTCTTCATGATAGATTTGAATCCTTCGTTGAAGATAATGACAGCGAGAAACGTGGCGATTTCAACCACTTTTGGCCCAGAATGGAGGTGCTTCGGAGCAAAAGTCCAGATTAACGAATTGAGCGACTCGTTATTATTTTGAGTTTCCGCTCCCAGGCATCTGCTTAACAATTCCTCTTTGGATAAATCCTCATAAATTGGCTTTATAACGTGTTGAACTGCTTCAGAAAGGGGCGGTTTATTGTGTTTGAATTGCTCAGCCTCCGAGAAACTCAGCTCTGCGCCATTTGCACCAACTAGATTCGCCTGCAGGACAATTTTGATGCTGTGGATTGCTGTCTGTGGAAATCTTGTGAAAGAATGTTGCCCAAATTTCCTTTCTCATTTCCTCAGTAGAATTTGGATGTCTCCGAATAGCTAATCCATAATAAGTTGTAATACCACCAATAAATTTATCAGTGAGTTTTCCTGCACCTTTCCCACCAATGCCTTTATTAGATTTTTTTGCATTTCGGAGCCGTGTCCCCATCCTCTTTTCAACGTGTCCAACACACTCTTTTTTTACAACAACAACATCTTCTGCATATGGTGCTGCCTTCAAAATACCGTTGAATGTCTTGCTGTCGCCATCTCCTATGTATGTCGTATATCGAACTTGATGTTTATCTACTGAATGAGAAAACATTTTCACAACTGCATCTATTTCCATCTTCCCAGAACTTCCAGTATGATTTCAAGCACAATTTTCTTCATGATCAGCGAGCCATCCTGCATATCCAACTGGATCACTATTTTTTTTATTTTTCCACAAATTGCATCCAGCACAAAAACTACTCATTACACATGCATCAACCACTTTACCGGTGTACTTGGTAATTAAAGTTGAAACTCCGAATAAAGATGAAAAACCTCTTTTTTTCCATGTGCCATCTCCAGATACGGTGAATTCATTTTCTGCTTTTCCTTGTTCTTGAAGGACTTCCTTTTCTTGATTAACCGCAATCGACAACACTGTATCAAAAACGGCCGAAGAAGCTGAGTGAATATTTTCTAATATGGAATAGTACGTGTTCAAAGCAAAACCTTGTCCCATATCCATCAGTCCACAGAAAATTCTATAGCCTTCATAACCGACTCCCAACAAACGCATCACGGAAACTAAGCGACGATTTATTTCGTAGGCTTTACCGATTTTTGGGCATGAATCTATTTCTTTTTCTTTCTCACACTTGCACGCAATAGAAATTTCAAAGCCCAGTCCTCGTATATCACATTGATGGAAAATCACCGTACTTTTGCACTCTTTACAAATAACAGCCGAAGAAATGGTTGAAAATACACTCACAAAATTCATAATACAATACAAAACAGTCTGTTCAACGTTCACTTCAAAATTTTTATTTTGACTAAGTTTCTTCGCTGATTGCGATGTAAACGACTTGTCGTGTTCAAAAGTGTGTCGGTTGCCTCCGAATTTTCGCTTTTTAGGTCGATCGTAACGAGCCGGGGCGTCTCTACTTCCTTTCTTTAACATTTTGAATATTATTTTCAAAAAATCAGCTACGTGCGACTCTCAAGAGAAAATATAGTACGCTTCGCAACTGCCACAGCAAAACTGAACTAACCGACGCTTCACGGCGTCTGAGTCAATATTCGAAAGCGCCTGTCAACGGTCTCGGCTCCCCTTTACTCGGGCCTAATTCACAAAAGGTTCAGGTAGCAGTTAGATCTAGGAATATCAATACAATGGTCAGCGCCGCTCGGCTTTCGGAGCAGCCCGGCGCGCGTTCCGTATACCTGCTCCGTTCCAGGGCCGAAACTTGTGAACCATGTCGAATATCGAAAAATCCTTTGGCACACATTTTCTACACATGTTGTAGATGTGATTTATGAGAAAAAAAATCGATTTTTTCGACCCGAGAAAATAGAGGACCGCCTTAAGTATTTTCTGCAGAGCCCAGCCACTATCACGTTCTTGAAATTCATCGAGTAAGGTTAATGTGGGCTCCACAACACGCTGTTCATACCACTTACTCAAATCGCTTGTGCTAAATAGTTCGCAGTTTCGCGCGTTGACACTTTTATTCGCATGTTTGTCACCACTCGCGAATTCACTATTAAACACTGTATTGATTTTAATGCTTTTGTGCTTGCTGATAATATTTTGCACATGATGAAGCACTAAGACGCGAGCATCATTTAGAAACTGTTTCGGCTCGATGTCGCTGCGATTGATGATGGAACTGGTCAATATCCGACTCTCTAAGGATGTTTCAATCTCCCGCCAGATTAACTCATGATCGCCATGTCCTGCACCCGTGTGTATTAAACGACTCCGCACACAATTCCTCAATCCTTCCAGACGCGCTATTTCGGCTATGAGTGACTGTTGATGTCCGATTAATAATCGCGGGCGCTTAATCCGGCGTTGCGTTTCCAGCCCTTCGATGAACTCGACGCATTGTTTCTCCCACGCAGCAAAATCTTCGATGAGCGTAAAAGCACGGCTTAGTCACGCAAGATTTGTTCTATGTTGACGAGTACGAAAAAACTTCCACGATGTTAACAGACTGACTGCCTGATGAAAAGTGCGGCCAGATTTGCGCGGAGCGGATCATTAAGAAGGCCTTCGGGGAAAAAAATCGGCCCTCTCTCTCTCGGGAAAATAGAGTTTTCCGTTAACGTGTAGATCGCTCGAGGAGCATGAGACAAAGAACAGGAAGTCGGGGTGCATCGGGTCGAAAGATTTTATGGGTCTTGCAGCTCAAGTGGTCCATCGGCGGTCACCGCCTTTGATCCCTAAAGTTTATAGTTTTTCCAAGAAATCCTGACTTGTCGAGACCTGTGTTGCCGACATGTGTTGGCGACATTCGTGATAGGTGGACTCGCATGCAAACATCTTGACATTATCTTTCGGAATGGAAACCTCGGTGAGACTTCAAGAGTGCAGCTGCGTTCGAGTGGTCCATCCGCGGTCCCTTTGCCTTTGATCCCTGAAGATTATAGTTTTTTTCGAGAAACCTGTCTCGAGTGTCGGCGAGCTTTGAGACGGGGCGGATGCAATTGACATTGTCTTTTGGAATGGAACCAGCTGCATGTCACAAATATTGGGCTTTGAAAGGCCACCCTTTATGTGGCGCCTAGCGTTTTCATATTACCGACAATTTTCCGACCCATATATGGTTGTCATACACGCACGCAGGCACGCACGCTTTTCGAAGAAACCTGTTAGGACCTGTCTGGCAGCGAGCTTTGAGACGGGGTGGATGCAGACCCCGGAAAATGCAGACTGCGGAAAATGCAGACCCCAGAAAAATCTTGACATTATTTTTCGGAATTGAAACAGCTGCATGTCATAAATAATGGGCTTTGAAAGGCCGCCCTTCACACACGCACACACACACACACACAACACTCATTGACGCCGCCCCCCCCCCCCCTACACATAGGCTCCTCTGTGACGTCACACGCGCCCCGATGACCTTTCCTCGACGGTGGCGCCACCTAGGCTTCCCTACTTTTGACACACCACCTCCCCTTGAAGCAGAATCGGCCTAGCCCCTCTACTATCAACAGACTCCAAAAACTCTACTCGGTCCTATCTGCATGGTAACCGAGAGAAGCCTCGAGCCTAGTTTATTTAAACATAACAGAGACTAGACGGCTCCTACGAACTTATAACTCCGCCTAAATAATAAGACATCCGGTTTCGCAGCGTATACAACCTCCACGATAGGAGAAGTCACCATAGCGATAAATTGACATAACACAAACCATGCGAATGCTTAGGTCTCTGATATCGAACTCTTTGTCCCATGCGCTTTTTCGCCAAAACACGAGACGAAGGTCTCCTTCTTTTCCTACGCATATTAGTCAGAACCGATGCTCTGGAATAAGGCCACGCACGTGTCTAGTGCATCTGTATCCTACTTGCACCCCATGCCGCGACCAATCACGCTAATTAGCCAATATATTCACGATCAATGGACCAATCTCCGAAGAACTAGATGACCAAGACCACATTCTCCCTACGGTTCCTTCTCCCACTATTGAACTCCTCCTAATTTTCATATCAGGATAGACTTCCTGCCTGAAGTCGGTCTCCCGTCACTTTCCATCGAACCAAGTTCTTCTATCGAGTTTCAATTTCAATCTCCCGTCATCTACCATCGACTCAAGATCTTTTATCAAGTCTCAATCCCAGTCTTCCCAAAATCTTCATCAAACTCAGAGCGCAGTCTCCCGTCAGCCACCATCAAATCAACTTCTTCTATCAAGTCTTAACCCAGAAGCCTAACGAATATCTCCAATTATCCTTTATTCGAACCGTCCTCATTTTTCGAGTCACAATAGTTTTATTGTACACTTGTATAATTTCCATCATCGGTTCGTGAATATCAATCTCAATTCATCGACCTTGTGCGCCGTTCATATTTCTATCTACGCGTAGTGTCGTTGTAGTAAACACGTCGAGTATACACACGACCAGCGTAAAATCCTGCGAGCGTCTTACAAGCAATTGTACCAGCGAGCGCACCAGGCCAAGAGCGAAGGCCCTTGTAACGCGAGCGCCAACAAACATCCACGCGAGCGAGCGAGCGACCGAGCGTCAAACACAACCAATGTAAGCTAACTTTACCTTTTTTTTCGTATCATCCATCGTAGGCCTGATCGCTTTAACCCGTCTAGTAATCTTATAATAAATAACATAATGACATTCGTACACCAATTTCTGTCGAAATATTCCTCAATACCGAAATATCGCGTCAATTCCTTCATTCTATTCTTTCCCACGCACTACCTTTTTTACCATCATCCCGTGCTATTGCGCTAGGCGTAGGTAACAAAGAGGGAAACAAAAATATTATGCTCGCATCCATTTCGGATGTGACAATGTTCCCATTTGAAAAACCATTGATACGTTATCCTTTGGATAATCTGCCCCGCTATCACACCAGAAAGTTTTCGGAGGGCAAGATAATCATTCATACGACGTCTTCAAAAATGTGTCGAGGTTAATGGCGATCACTTCGAATGTTTGGTACAATACATTTTCGGCCCATGAAATTCAATTACATTATGAGGATAATTTTTGTGTCAATAGCAGCGCCATTTCCCGTTTCTATACGTGTATTGTGGTGAAAAATAATTTCAAGGTCTTGATATCATAGGTCGTTGCATTCGTCACAATATCAGCTACAAAGTCTTAATAAAAAAGAACATGTTTCCATTTGAAAAACCATTGATGACCGAAAAAACTATGATCTTGACAAACTATTGATGAACGCAAATACCTCCTTACATTTTTTCGTCACGTTAAATGGTCTACCCTGTATATTGTTGTGTAATACAGGGTGTCCAATAGGAAGTTGCTAAAACTAAAGACTGTCTCTTCCCTCCAAGAATTCAATAGGGGTCCCTTTTTCTAAGGCGCATACCTAAGGCCCCGCAGTTTTATTCCAGCCGTAGTTGAAGCAAGTACGCGTCCGTCAAAATGATTGAACTCACGACTGAAGAAAAAGTATATTTTATTGAGTGCTTCGTCTCGAGGGGAACAATTTATAGTAATGCGTATAGAGGGTTCCGTACTAAGTTTGGAACTCATAGAGTTGCCAGCGAAAACACTCTGAAAAGGTAAGAATTTAATATTTATTCATATTTATCTATCACACAACTTGTGTTTCAATTCAATTAAACTGCATTGAAGTAATTTTACGTTATCTTTTGTAGGATAATCGACAACTTCGTGAAGGATGGTACACTCCAGGACCGTGGACACGAGCTGCCAGGTCCATCTGCTATGGTGACTACACCAGAGAAGATCAACGAAGTTGGGAATTATTTCAAACAAAATCCAAATGATTCGATTCGGAAAGCTGTTCAAGCAATTAAAATAACCAAATCATGATTACACAACATCTTAAAATATTTTTTAAAGTTTCATCCGTATAAAATAAGCACTCATCAATTGGTAACTGAACATGCCATGACGAAACGCATCGAATTTTGTAACACTATTACGGGAATGTTTGAAGCCGAAGAACTTAATAAGAAATTGATTATTTATTCCGAAAAAGCATATTTTTGAATGAATGGGTACGTAAACAAGCAAAATTACCGGTTTTGGGGAACGGAAAATCCCAACATATTGCTAGCGAAGTCCCTTCATCCACAGAAAGTAACGGCATGAGCAGCGATTTCAGTAAAAGGAATTTATTTGCAATTCTTGGAATCTACGGTAACAGGAGAGAGTTACAAACAGCTTTTGGAAACGCAATTCTTCCCTTATGCAAAAAAGAGGGGACTGGTTAAAAATGTTAACTTCATGCAAGATGGGGCGACGCCGCACCGGACTCATGAGGTGGTTGAAGCTATTCATCGCGTATGTGGGACTCGAGTAATCGGTCTGGGCTACCCTAAATTTGCTCAAGGCGGACTAGAATAGCCTCCGTATTCACCGGACCTGAACCCTTGTGATTTTTTCTTGTGGGGTTACATTAAAGAGCATTGTTACGCTAAAAACCCCAGCGCAGTAGAAGAACTGATCGCCGCCATCCAGGAAGTTGTTCGCGGCATCACCAACGATATGTTGGACACAGTTTTTCACAGTTTTCAAAAGAGAATTGATTTTTGTGTACAATCTAACGGTTCGCACTTCGAAAATATCTTTCATTAATCACTGTACTTTTTCGTTATTTTTATAAGATGTAATAAATTGACATAAAAAATATTTGGCTGGGTTTTATTTATGTGCGTTTAAAACTGCAGAGTTTCCTCTATTTAAAGCAATTTGGCTTTTCTGATTCTGTGCACGTGTTTTAAAATGACAGTCGAATAGTCTCAGCAACATCCTATTGGCCACCCTGTATATATTGTCACACGACTTATTTATGCAGGCAGAAGGAACGGAAAATTATGTACCTTCACGAGCTTTTTTTCTTAACCATGCACGTTACGTTATCCTCGTGTGGTACTTACGTTGTACTTTTATATAATGGTAATACCAATTTTTAGTTATACCAGTCATATGATTTTTTAAATAACAATGAAATATTTCATTAAATATTATTCTTCAGGGTTAACCATTTTGTTTACAACACTTCTAGAAAACTTGTTTGCCTATTTTATTAAAGGTTATTTCACTGTTTTTGTATATTTATATTGAACAATATGTATGTATGTGTTTTATTTGATCCCCGTAGGGTTACAAAGACCTTCCATTTCTCGTCCCTTTACACTTCCATTTTTACAATGTTTACCGCTCTTATCCTACACTTAACTTAACTTAAACTAACAAAGACCGCCGGGCTCTTACATGCTACGCCTTCTCTTTATCCCTAAAACCACCGCCGCCTCCCCCTCGCTCGCCCCTCGCCACGCTCGCCTCTCCCCTCTCTCCTTCCCCACGCTCCAACTCCTCCTCCCACCTTGCCGACTCTCTCCCCCTCCTCCTCTCCCCGACTTCCGTTTCCTCCTTTCATTCCATTCCCTATCCATATCCTCCTCTCCCGCCCTCCTCTCCTCTTCTCTTCTTTTCCTTTTTTCCTCCAGGGCCCTCATCCAGTCCTCTCCCGTTCCCTTTTCGTCCAGTATTTCCTTTATCCTTTCCCCTATTCCTCTTTCTACCCCCTCTCCTCCTCCACACCTATCCAGCACGTGCTCCCACGATTCCATCTCTTCCCCACAGCACCTACACGCCCGTTCCTCTTCCGTCTCCCAGTACCTCCCTTCCCTTATCTCATTTCCCATCCTGAACCTGGCTACTCTTCCGTACCTTCTCTCTTCCCACCCCGCCTTTAGGTATCCTGGTAACCCCTCCACTCTCACCTCCCTATACCATCTGTTATACCTAGATTCCGCTATTTTCTCTCCCCTCTCCCTTTCCTGTTCCCTTCTATCCTCCCTTTCCTTCCTTTCGTATCCCCCCTCTCCCTCGTCCTGCACGTATCCCTCCCTCTGCTCCCCCCCTCTCCTAAAATCTGTCCTTCCCCTTTCCCATTTTCCCCTCTCTCTTGCCGCTCTTCGCTCTCTCTCCCCTATCTCCTCCCAGCACCTCCTCGCCAGTTCGCTCCCCTCCCCCTTCCTCAGCTTTTCCTCAAAATTCCATGCCCTCCTACCTGCCCTTGTCCTTATCTTTACCCTCTTCGTCTCTTCTCTCACCATGTACCCCGGCGTCCTCCAGTCCAGTCCCAATGTCCATCTCAAATACCTCTCCTGCATTCCCTCCATTTTCTCCCTCTCCTCCCAGCCCCACACCTCCGCCCCGTACCCCATCACTGTCCACACTAGCGTGTCGAACAGCCACCACCTTCTTATCACATCCTTCCCAAACAGCCTTTTCCCTATGCCCCAAGCCTGCTTCATCACCCCCCCTGCTTTCCTCACCCTATCCCTCACCTGTGCTTCCTGTCCCCCGTTCCTTTGGAAGACAAACCCCAAGTATTTAAATTCCCTCAC
Organism: Ophion obscuratus; assembly: GCA_964007375.1. Classification (NCBI taxonomy): domain Eukaryota; kingdom Metazoa; phylum Arthropoda; class Insecta; order Hymenoptera; family Ichneumonidae; genus Ophion; species Ophion obscuratus. Next base: position 3,129,208 of record OZ023323.1, on the reverse strand, counting down.
CTCTTCCATCCCTTCCCCCTTCCATTTCCATTCCATCTTCTTAAAGCGCCCACCTCCTTTCCTAAACCTCATTATCTTTGTCTTCCCCACATTCACCTCCAACTTTTTCCCCTCAAAATATCTTTCCATCCTCTTAATCAGGTTCTCCATCTCCTCCTCCCTTTCTGCCAACACCACTATATCGTCCGCGTACGCCAAGGAGTATATTTCCCCCCCCCCCCCCACTTTCACGCCCCCCCCACTCCCCCTTACCTAATTCCTCTTCCAGGTCCGCCGTCAGGATGTTGAAGAGCAACGGGCTTAACGGGCACCCTTGTCTCACTCCCCTCTCCGTCCAGAAGCTCTCCCCCACTTCCCCCCCTATCCTTACCCTGCTCTTCGTTTCCCCATACATTTCCTCTATCCTGTCTCTCAAACCCTTCCTTATCCCTCTTTTCCTCAACGCCTCCCACAGTACCTTCCTGTCCACCGAGTCAAATGCCGCCTTCAAATCCACAAACATTGCCACTAACTTCCCCTTTCTCCTCTCTATCTGTCGCCCGATCACGTAATTCAACACATATATATTGTACTTTTATATAATGGTAATACCAATTTTTAGTTATACCAGTCATATGATTTTTTAAATAACAATGAAATATTTCATTAAATATTATTCTTCAGGGTTAACCATTTTGTTTACAACACTTCTAGAAAACTTGTTTGCCTATTTTATTAAAGGTTATTTCACTGTTTTTGTATATTTATATTGAACAATATAATAACAGCATTGTTTAAATTAAAATAAAAAATATTTTGAAATAAATCGGAATTTTTAATATGGCAAAACAAGCTATGAGATAATCTTTTTGGGCGGATTGTTTAAATTACTTGGCGATATTTTTTTTTACTTTTTCGAAGGGATTTCATACCTTTTTGAAAGGAAAAAGCCCCTTTTCATGGACCTTCAGATTGAAGAGAAGTTAATTTGAAGTATGTCTGAAAAAAACTATGTGTCTATAGTTTCAAATTCGTTGTAACGGGTCGTAATTCGTTACAAATAAATGTATAGGTTCGGGACTCGAACAGGGAAGAAATAAAGAGAAAGTCGGGTATTTTGTAACAAAAAATATGATTTATTCAGTTTTTTTTGGCTCGATATAATCCAAAAATAACGCTGTGTATAAGGATAATGTGCTGTTTGTGTTTTTTTGTACATTTCGCAATATCTTTCTCGGCCCGTCAAATATTCATTACTTGCATGGTACAATTAGATCGGGCGGGATCATTTATCATAGATCGATCTCTTTTACCCCCTCTTCCCTAGTCCTGTTACTTTAGTCCACGGTCGTATATCCAGGTCTGGGCACTCCCGTATATTCCGTAGACCCCAAAGCGTGCCTGTATCTGATGCCTCTCTTTGCGGAACTGGCCGCAAAAGCGTGGAGCGCTGCTATCTCGGAGGCATGTGCGACAGAGTGCGATGTATGCGCATATGCGAATTGTCTTTCCCTTCACGTGGCTATGATGAAAAATGAATACAGCCTAAATAATTAGTCGAACACAAAAACTAAAAGCATAAACCGAAAATATGAGCGATGAGCCATTAGATAATGATACTCATCGTCTTTGACATGGATATGCCGGTTTAACTATCGCTCAATCCAATTACATTTATTTTCGTTTACGGAAAAGAAGAACATTCTAAATTTATGTGTAGCACGCATTTCTTTCATTAGTAGTAGTAGTAGAAAAGTAGTAGAAAATATCAGTAGTCATCATTGGGAATTTTAAATAATGAGACGTGCTCTGGGTTATTTATGTATCCACTTCTGCATCCCGGAATCATGCACCGCTTCGGCATTGCACTATATAGACACTTCATCTTTTGTTATTCTGTATTGAATAAAAACCGTGCATACGATATACTAGAAATCACCCCGCCAAAACGAGGTTAGGCCACATGTGCATACGACCGTCACCACACAACGTGCATGCCATGCCCCGTAAACGCGGTATAAACAAAAGTGCCTCCCCTACACTAGCGCCGCGGTGGAATGCACAAATAGAGGCGTCACTTAGAGTAACGCATTTTTGAACGGCCCAGACCTGTATATACGACCGTGCTTCAGTCGGTCCGAGTTGCACGAGCTCTCGCTGGCGGCGCGATAAGTAGAGATGCTTGGCCTAGGGTGACGTGACACTTTCCCTTGTATCTTTCCCTTAGGGCGCGTTGAGTCGCGGCGTGCTCCTACTCGTGGCGCTAGGATTCGCGATCTACGGGCCGTAGGCGCGCGCGCCCTCTCGTCACGCGTCGAGATCTATTCCCCTAGCCTAGGCCTGCCCTTCGCGTCAGAGTGATCGACGCTGTCTCCCGATCAATTATTTCGCATCGACAATTGGTCTGCCCGGTCTTCGATCTTGGTGTGCGATGTCGCCACCTACTGGTCTACGATAGTCTATCCTAGCGATTTACCTCGAGTACTCGACTGGCCCTTTTTGGTATAGATTTCGGTGCGCTCGTTATTTCGGGATATCTCCTTGTCCTTTTTGTGATCCTGATACGCATTAATCGATAATCACGGTGTGTTTCTGCGTGTGTGTGTTTTCGTATGACTGTCGCGTACAATATTTGAATATGCGCTTTCTTATCTCTTAATATAATGTTTCTTGTATTTTCCAAATTTAATATTTTTTTGTTATACCTATCCGTAACGCTCGCTCGTTAGAATACCTTCTCGAACTTTATTTTCTCCTACTACGATTTTCCTACCTATTTTGAGATAATTGTTAGCTACACTTAAGTGGTTAACTTTCATTTTTGCTCGTTTTATTTTTCTTTGATTTTCCAATATTTTCTTATTAAAAATAAATTCATTTCAATTCTTCTTCTTCTTTGTTCTTTAACGTTCCGTGTTCCAAGCGTTTCAGATCCACTAGGGATGTACTCGGTCCAGCAGTACTAATTCATTTCCAAAAACGAAGATAGTGTTCTAATGCTTTTTAAGCGTGACTTCTTTTCTTCCTTGTTTCTCAACGTTCCGTGTTCTCAGCGTTTCCTGTCCACTAGGGATGTACTTTACCAAGCAGTACTAGTCGATCCACGAGGGATGAAAGAAGTGCCTTTCCTAAAAAATGTCCGTCCTTTTATACCCTGATTTTGACGCTTTTTCTTTCCCCTTCTTTTCCGTCTTCCCTTAATTAGTTTAGTGGGTTATCCTGATTTTACTGCTTCTTCTTCGCCTTCTCTTCTGTATTCCTCTAATTGAATTAGTGTAACGTCTAAATAACTTTTGCTGCTGCGCTGTGTGGCCGTTGCTTTTCCTTTGTTGTTGTCCGCTGTTAATTTAATTAGCGTACTTGTAGGTTCGACCAACGTGACCTTGTGTTGGTGTTAGTCTGTTTTTTCCTTACCCGTTCCTTTTCCCGAAATCAGTTCACTCCTTTGAATATTTGGGGCGATAGTCTCTTGGTTTGTTCATGAGACGGTCTTTTACGTTTCATTATCCCCCTTAGCTCTTTGTGTTTTGGGTCGCTTCATCCGCGATCCAAAACACGAAGAGTCAACAACAAAATCTAGACCAAAATCCGTACTTTCCTTTGTTTTGGTGTTTCTCCTCCTTGACGGGATAATGCTTCGACTGTAGACCTTCGATATGCTTGTTCATCCCCCCCCCCCTTAACTTAGCCGCTCGCTTGTTTATTTGGGCCACTGCCCATCGCTCGCTTATAAAAAAAATTCGTCTGGAACATGTTGTGCCCTAAAAAGACAGGAATTTTCATATTGCTAACGCATGAGGTTCAAAGACCCCATGCGACGATATCGAGCCCGATATTTCACAAGCCCGATATTCCGCTCGACTAAACCGAAAAAACGCTGAATCGCAATCGAACGAATCGAACGTTCTCGAACGATTGGTTGCGAAAACCCGAGTTAACGATTAGCCGAAAGAATCAATCGAAAGGCAGTCTTCGGCCAGAAGCCGAGAAGGTCGGTCTCAAGGCATAAAAAGAATTGTAATATTGTTGCCTAACTTTAAATAAAATATAAGTTGTTCAAGTTGCAATATCCCGAGTTGGAGATTTACTCGGAACGGGAAAAGTCCCCACATACCCTCGCCCTCGAGCATCCGACAACCCACGGTGTCAACTTACTCGAGAGCGAATTTCCGTGCTCTCCGCGCATCGTCAGAAGCCGGGGCACAACATTGGTGGCAGCCGTGGGATTCCCGCAATTGGGGATACCGCAACCTTGCATTACACAACTTAAAAAAAAAGAAGAAGGAAACATCCTATCCAACGTACAAAATAAACTGAACGCAGCAAGTGCTGAAAAGGAGGTTAACGAGTGATCCGATCGACGACCGTCGAACCGGACAAAAAAGAAAAACGTGCGGTGTAAGCAAACGCCCGAGTCAACCGTACAGCGCTGTCCAAAAGCAATAAGATCCCGAGGATCACCGATACCCGACCGACCCAAGGACGAAGACTCACCAAATACCTTCTACAACGGTACAACAGAGCGCACGAGAACAGCAAACCAAAGCAACACGACAACAGGGAACAATACTGGCAATTTCCTGCCAAACAGCTACGAGAACGAGGTCAACATCTTGTGAACAACCGACTACGAAGCATCGATCAACATGAGGCGCATCATCGTACTGTAAGTGACGGAACATTTATCAAAAAAAAAAACACCCTCCAAAGCCAAACAATTAAACATTAATGTCAAACGAAGACGAGCGTCGTAAATTATACCGATTACCGGGTAACAACAAATTATCACGTTCATTAAATTCAATTTTCGACGAACTCATTGCAAGAGATCGTCCCGAGAATCAAACAGTCGAACAAGAACTACAGGAACCTAGGAAAAAGCGATTTCGATCCGCATCAAGTTCAGACGAAGGTCCAAATTCACAAAATTCCTCAAATAGGCCGACAGCTGCAAAACGTACCAAAATTCGATCCGCAGCAGATCGAACCGTCCATTTTTCTGATCAATCTCCAGAAAATATAGACACTAGGCGTGGTCGCGAAATAGAAATTCAAGAATTTTCCCTACTCCTACTTAATTCAGATAACATGGCAAAAGAAAATGCTTTCATGGCCCTAAAGGAGGCGCGAAGCCTCATTCCCCGATTTGATGGCGAAAAACCTGAAGAAGTCGACGATGTAATTGAAGCATTCGGTTATGCAAACGCGTGCGTTGCAGCAGCCGATAGACATTCCCTCTTACAATCCGTGTTAGCAACAAAAGTCATTGGAAAAGCGCGGAAAGATACCCGATATAAAGAAATAGAATCGTACGAACAATTTAAAGAAGAAATGACAGCATTATATGGAACGCGACGTACAGTAGCCGCGTTACAGGTCGATTTTAATACGTGCAAGCAAAAATACAACGAGAGCGTGTTAGCATACGGTCAACGACTCGAGGCCATAATGATGGAATTAATCGAAGCCAGCACAACCGAGGCAAGATCGCCTGCGGAAAAAAGAACAATAGAGACATATGTAAGGCAATTAGCCCTATACAACTTCGAAAGAGGACTTCGAAGGGAATACCAAGTCATCGTAAAGGCTCGAGGATTTAAGGATCTCGGATCAGCCCTTAAAGGAGCAATGGAAGAGGAAAAATCGCTACAAGGAGGCGAATCTATAAACAAGCAGACTCATCTGGAAAAACGACCGCCGTTGACGTGCAATAAATGTCACAAAATGGGACATTTAGCAAAGGATTGCCGATCCAACACATCGTCTTACGGACGATACAGTCTACCAGCTCCATCGAAAAGCGTGCATCAATTCAACATCACTTGCAATTACTGCAAGAAACCGGGACACGCGTACAAGGATTGCCGAAAAAGGAATTGGCAACAAGGACAAGGAGACGGATACCGATAGGCACCGGGAACCGGGTATCATCAAAATCATCAAACGAATTATCAGCAGGGCCAAGGAAGCAGCTACTACAACAAGAGTGGGCCCCCAGGGCGCCCAAATCAGTATCACTGGAACGCAAATAAAAATAGGCCAAAAGAAGACAGACCGAAGGAAGAAAATCGCAACGACAGCGAAAAGAAAAAAACAATTGGATCATTTTCGCTCGATATGGTAACGGCAACAAACGTAGACAGGCCAAGAGAAGATAACTGCAACGACAGCGAAAACAAGAAAACAAGTCATTTTCGCTCGATATGGCAACGGCAACGAGCGGAGACAAAAAACGCAACGTCAGAAAAATAATCGAGGCATCGAATACAGGTCCGTCCAAAAGAAAAAATACAAGGAAGAAAATAAAATCGTACTGGATAACGACGATCAATTCTGGAGTAGCCGCTAGCGACTTCCACATCGCGTCTCCCCAGGCTAAAGACAAAATCCTCACGTTGAAAGGAGACACCGGAGCCCAATGTAGTCTCATAAAAAAGAGTGTATTAAAAAAGAAGACAGAAATAATAGAAGAAACGATCGAACTCAAAGGAATCGGGGGAAAAAATTCTACGCACTGTGTAAAATTATGCTCGTACTCGAAACACCCGCAGTAAACGTAGAACATGGATTCTACGTAATAGATGACACAGTACCACTGAAAGTAGACAGAATAATGGGTTTGGACCTCATGAGAGAGCACAATGTCGACATCCTAAGCGGAAGACATATTAAAATCTACGGACAGCTGACCCCCATGCTGGACGGAACGAATAAAATTAAACTACCTCCCAGAACAGAGCAAATGCTATACGCAAAAACATTGACGGCAAAAATAGGCTGTGTCGCAGCAAAAGAAGTGCGACCACGAGTAAAGATAGGCGGATGTTTCGTCGACCCAGAAGGACATTCCTGCTTCATAGTAGTGCGAAACTCAAACAATGAAGAAATCGAAATAGAAAGGCCAACGGTGCAAATTGAAGAAATTAAAGAAGAACAGCCAACCGAAGAAAAGGAAATAAGTGCTGTAACGATCGAAGAAAAATTAAGAAGAAAAAACAAAAAATTCCTACGCGAATTTGCTGACGCATACGCTGACGTCTTCCATTTGGAGGAAGAGTCGCTTGGGTGCACCGGTATAGTGGAGCACCGCATAAGCGTACGATCAGGGACAACGCCAATAAAAATTCGTCCATATCGGTTACCAGAAGTCCACAAGCAAGAAGTAATGGCGCAGACAAAGGAGATGCTAAAAAACGAAATAATTCGACCGAGTAAGAGCCCGTGGAATGCTCTTCTACTGGTCGTTCCAAAAAAGCCTGACGCCAACGGAAAAATACACAAGAGAGTGGTAGTAGACTTCCGAAAACTCAACGAAGCAACGGAAGGAGACTCGTATCCATTGCCTAATATTACCGAAATATTGGACCAATTGGGACGAGCAAAATACTTCACGACTCTCGATTTGGCATCGGGATTTCATCAAATCTCATTGGCCGAAAAAGACAAGGAGAAAACCGCTTTCTCCACTCCTCTTGGACATTACGAGTACAACCGAATGCCATTTGGATTAAAAAACGCTCCACCAACCTTTCAAAGGCTGATGGATGCTGTGCTTGCTGGATTACAAGAACTAAAATGCTACGTATATCTCGACGATATAGTAGTATACGGATCATCGTTCGAAGAACATAACAAAAGGCTGACAGAAGTATTCGATCGACTGATAGAAGCCCAATTAAAGGTTCAACCTAGGAAATGTCGATTTCTGCGAAAAGAAACCCAGTACTTGGGACACATTATTACCGAAGTGGAAGTAAAACCCGATCCAGAAAAAATAGAGGCTGTACAATGATTTCCAGCCCCAAAAAACGTAAAAGAGGTTTAATCATTTCTGGGATTAGCCGGATATTACCGAAAATTGGTACAGGGTTTTTCAAAACTCTCAAAGCCGTTAACAGAACTGATAAAAAAAGAAAACAAATTCATTTGGGACGAAAACTGCGAACAAGCTTTCCAAAAATCGAAGGAAACTCTCAGCACTGCACCGATCCTGCAGTATCCGAATTTCAAAAAACCCTTCGTGGTGACAATTGATGCCTCTGACAAGGCAATTGGCGCGATTTTATCGCAAGGAAAAATCGGAGAAGATCTACCCGTCTGTTACGCGAGTCGTACTCTGAACAAGGCAGAAATGAATTATTCAACAACGGAGAAGGAAATGCTAGCAATAATTTGGGCAGTAGCGCAATTCCGACCATACATATATGGAACAAAATTCACCATCGTGACGGATCATAAGCCCTTCACATGGCTTTTCAATGTAAAAGATCCAGGATCACGACTGATGCGCTGGAGAATAAAAATAGAGGAGTTCAACTATACCATAGAATATAAGGCTGGCAAGAAGAATACGAATGCGGATGCTTTAAGCCGTATGTATGTATTGCTGCTGATGCGGCAAGAACCCGAGGCGGAGGTACGTCACAAGGACGCCGAGAAGCGCGGTAGAGGAAGGCCGTGGAAGGCCCCCCGCTCCGCGCCGCCGCCGCCGGCATCAACAGACCCGAACCAGCATGGCCGTGGTCAGCTGGTCCCGCGAGCACGTGGCCGGCCGAGAAAAACAATGCAGCCCGCTAGAGAGGAACGCCCACGCAAGGCGACAGAGGCCCGCGCGAGCGAGAACGAACCGCCACTCCCACCAGTGGAGGCGGACCAGGCAGCAGGCCCGAGCGAAAAAGAGAAGGAAATAGAAAAAGACTCAAGCGCAAGCGAGACAACAAGCGACAGCGAGACAGACACGGAAATAGAAGATCGAGAGTGCCCGAGTGAAGAGGAGCGAGGTACGATTCTGCAAGAATACCACGACGCCCCTCTTGGAGGCCACCCAGGCGAAAAAAGGATGAAACAACGAATAAAGATAAAGTACAGCTGGCCTGGTGTCACGTCGGGAGGCACATTGAACTCCGAGGTGACCAAGGTCTCCCACGGTTCCCTTCGAACTCACGTGCACCAAAATAAGCACGATAAGAATATTCTCATTCCTCGACATATTTCCAAAGGCACTGTATAGTTAAGAAACCGCTCATTAATAGAACCTGAGCGTCGCGCACTCTCTCCATGCGGCCTTCCCTTTTCTGTCTATTCGACGGCCGTGTCGGACACTGGGCGCGACTTCTCAGAAAAGCCATAAAACAAAAACACGTAACGCGCCTTTAGGGCAACGCCAGTCAGGCCCGGGAAGGTTTGCATCAATCCGATCGTAAAATTAAGAAGTACCAAAACGGGATATGCATATGGAAGGATCACGTAGCGCTAACCGCTACGCTTTCCCCGATAGAAATCCGGTCACAAAAATGGACTCGTATGACCTCTACATAAGAACCCATCAATGCGTCTCCACGTTCTCTCTAATTGCATACAACCAACATACAAATGAATCTCAGTAAGGCCCCGGAAAACTCCCAGCGGCCCGATCGTAAAATTAAGCAGCACAGGAAAAGAATTCGTATGCGGAGAATGCAGATGCGCCCTCCTCCACAAAAACCTTCCACCACATACAGGTTCATGCGTTCGTTACGTATGATACTTCTATTTCCAAATTAAAAGAGGTCAATGCTCTATCTCTCCCACTCTATGAATTCGGGAGACCAAGAAATCACATATAAAGGGAGCAACCCAGCAGTTTTTTAGTTAGAGAGTGGTAGTCGCGACAGTAGTCGGTAGTAATCTTCAGTCTGCAGTAGTCTTAAGTCTATCAGTCCACGACGGTCTCCTTATTTTCTATCTACGTTCAAAGTCCTTAATCGAATTAGTCGCGTTCATACCGTCGAACCTAGAAAAGAATCAGTATACCCGAAAATTGTACGCGTGCCACCGATACCATCTGTAACCGCATCTGGCCCATTAGCGAAGGCCCTAAATTTTACGACCGACACCCGCTACCTGAACGATAGGATCGACACCGAACGAAACCATCAATGTAAGCGAACCACATTTTTACACTCTTTGTACTTGAGCGTTAATAGAATTAGCCAAACTGGCTGATTTCAATAAATCAAATTTTAATTAGAAACGAGTCATTTCCAAACAATCGGACTATTTCCATAAATTCCTTAAAAATCCTTCCTTCCTCCAGCACATCCTCTTTTTACCCTCATCCCGTGCTATTGCGCTAGGCGTAGGCAAGAAAGAGGGAACCACACTTTATATGCCCACATCCCCTCCGGACGTGACATATTAATTTTTGGGGGCTCGTCCGGGATAATAAAAAGGGAATGTGCCTTTTCGTTTTTACTCAATGGACAAAGAATCTACCTGCGAGTCATTAAATTTGAATATCAGTGAAGATCTATCAGATTCCGAATCTGCTCAAACCATAAATACAGGCTACGCCTTGAGAGGATCGAATGCTAACTTATTCCCTGGTCTTGAACCTCCTAAAAGATCCGTCAAATCATTAGCATTACGCCCTAAAAAGAATCCACACAACTCAGGAAACATGGCTCTAGCAACGAACCAATCTATTTCCCTTCAAACAGCTGTAGACTGTATCTTCGAATTCGATGGAAAGGATACCTCTTTGGCGGACTTCATCCGCGGGTGTGAAGATGCAAAAGACATGCTTCCACCTGCAGCCGAAAAACATTTAGTCAAATTAGCTTGAAACAAATTAAAAGACCCCGCAAGAGAAACAATATATGGGGCAACATTCGAAAAGATAAACGAACTCACAACCTTCCTAAAAAAAATATATACACCAAATAAATCAGAAATGCAATTATTAGGAGAACTCGGTACATTTTTACAGGCAAGCAACGAAAGTGTCGTAAATTTCACTTCCAGAATTAGGAAAAAGGGCAGAGAGATAGTTGAGGCATGTTTAGATTTGGGTTAATCTCTCGGATTCTGGTTGGAAGTGAACGAGTGGGAAATGGTTTGAGTTATTCGTGAGAATAGAGGAACGCGCCGGAAATTGAATGAAGTTGAAATGCACACGGTTTAAAACGTAACGAATATAGATTTATTGAACACTATTTAACTGGTTATACTAATAACTAAGTTGTAGAATTGTGTGAAGAGAACACGAAAGTGACCGTTGCCGCGGGAGCTAACGCGGGCGTAAATCGCGTTAGTCCGTTGGCGTTAAGAAGGGGAGAAGAGACCGAAGCTGACCGTTTAGCGAAGAGACTCGTGAAGCAGTTAGAGACGAAGTGATTTGAAAGGAAGGACACCTGATATTAATTAGAACGTTGAAAATAGGGGGAGAAATCCCTGTGCCCGGACACTGTCCTAGTCAAGCGCGCGACCGGCCGAGAGACGTCGACCTCTAGCGGGGTCTCCCTAAATTAGGAAGTCGGAGATGGTGTTTCCGAAACATTCTCCCCGCCTTCGGCGACAGTCGTCGACGAAGAGTTCATTGGAAGTACGGCCAACTTGGCAGTCGGTCGCTTGAAGGTGGAAGTGGCCGTGCGAAGCGTCACCACCCTGGTTAGACCATCCGACCCGGGGTGAAGTTCGACCACTCGTGCTAGTGGCCATCGTGAAGGTGGAAGTCGTTCGTCCGTGATTAGTACGAGTGAGCCGATCTGGATTTCGTGTGAAGGGTGTCGCCATTTGGAAATCGACAAGCTCCGCTGAAGGTACTCCGAAGACCACCTCTGCCAGAAGTGCTGTAATTTTGCCTGAAGGAATTGCCACCGTGGAAGTCGAGTTTCTGGAAGTGAAGTGAGAGACGGTTCGGGCACTGTGATAAGTGCCTCGCCGATGGTGAAGTGACCCGGTATGAGGGGAGAAAGGTCCTCAGGGTCGTCCGATAAGGGACAAAGTGGCCTTGAATTTAAGACAGCCTCCACTTGCGCAAGAAGAGTCGTAAATGCTTCGTACGTAAGGGAGGCTTCTCCGATTACCCGACGAAGGTGATATTTCGCGGATTTTACCGCAGCCTCCCATTTTCCACCCATGTGAGGTGCGGCCGGAGGGTTGAAGGACCAGTTCGTCCCAAGGTTGGTCAGCGATATGATCGTAGAATCCATTTCGGCTGATCCAGCCTTGAAGAGAGCACGAAGTGCAGTATCGGCGCCGATGAAGTTGGTCCCGCAGTCACTATAAATAGTGTGACTGATTCCTCGTCGTCCGGAAAACCGCCGATAGGCGGCAACGAAGGCCTCTGAAGTATAATCCGTGACGAGTTCGAGGTGGACCGCGGAAGTAGTGAAGCAAACAAAAACGGCAAGATAAGCCTTGTAAGTTTTTGTGCCTCGTCCACGCCAGGTCTTGACGGTGAAGGGTCCTGCGTAGTCAATGCCGGTGTGGAGGAAGGCCCGTGAAGGTGTGACTCGCGCAGTCGGAAGTTGACCCATTAGTTGTTGTGCCTGAAGTCCTCGAAATCTGGCACATGTGGTGCACCGAAGGATGTACGATCGAATTGGAGTCCGGCCACCCGGAATCCAGTACGATCGACGGAGGAAGCTTAAGGTGGATTGGGTACCACCGTGAAGCGTTCGAATGTGCGAGTCAGCGATGATCAGTGAAGTGAGCGGAGAGGTCCGGGGCAATATTGGCGGATGTTTTGCCTCGGGCTGTAGAAGGGCGTTTGTCAGCCGGCCGCCAACTCGAAGGGTCCCTAATTGGTCGACAAAAGGGTTGAGGGCGGCCAGGGAGTGGCCCCGATTGAGGGTCGCTCCGCTCTAAATCATCTGAAGTTCAGCCGAGAAGTGTGTGCGTTGAATGAGGCGTATCCAGAAGAACCTTGCCTCTTCCAAGTCTCCTGTGTTCAGCGGGTAAGTTATTGAGGCGTGCGGGAGCCGTTTGAAGCGGGCCACTGCCCTCTGACACACTGCCGTGATCCGAAGAAGGCGAGTGAGCGAGGAGTACCGTTGCAGAAGGTCCCAAGTATTAGGACTATTCTCGGAGGTGGTGGTGAAGGCGAGACCTGATCGTTGTTCGAGGTCGCCATCCGGTGGAAGTTCGGCTGAAGAGACTGGCCATGAAGATGGTGGTCGCGCGAGCCACTCAGGCCCGTGCCACCAAAGATTGTGCTTGGCCAGTTGTCGGGGAGTTTGCCCTCGCGACGCACAGTCGGCCGGGTTCTCCTTACCCGCGATGAACCGCCATGTTGCATGGGAGGAGAAGTTTTGGATCGAGGTGACCCGATTTCGGTTGAAATCCTTCCATCGGGCCGGATTTGAAGTAATCCATGTTAACGCAACTGAAGAGTCCGTCCAGAGAGAGACTGGGACTTGCGTTAAGTCGAGGGTTCTCTGAACGTGAGAGGCCAGCCTTGAAAGAAGTAAATCCGCCGTTAACTCGAGCCGTGGAATTGTGAGTCATTTGAGGGGGGCTACCTTCGTCTTCGAACAGACGAGGGTGACCGTTGTAGCCCCGTCGACTGAAGTTGTTCGGAGGTAGATCACGGCTGACATGGCGAGTTGGGAGGCGTCCGAGAATCCATGAAGCTCGACAGTTGTAGAAGGCGAGAGGTAAAGCCACCGCGGGAGAGAAATGAGCGACAAGTCACTCAGACTCTCTCGGAAGCGTATCCATTTCTCCTGAAGTCGAATTGGGAGTCCGTCGTCCCAGTGAAGTTTTGCCAGCCACAGTTCTTGGAGGAAGACCTTCGCGATGACAATGACTGGCGAGATGAAGCCCAAAGGATCAAACAAGGATGCTGTTTCCGATAGAACGGTCCTTATCGTGATATCCCGGTTGAAGGAGAGCTGAAGAAGGAATCTGAAGTTGTCCTCGTTGGGATTCCAGACGAGGCCCAAAAGTTTGATGTTGGGATCCTCCGATTGAATCACAACCGGATGCGATTGGGACTCCGAGGTAACATTCTGAAGGGCTTCCGTTGAGTTAGCTGTCCATTTTTGAAGTGGAAAGCATCCGCGCTGACAGATTACTTGAAGTTGTTGTGCCGTTGCCTGAAGTTCGTGAATCGTGTCGGCACCGCCGAAGATATCATCCACGTATCGGCCGTTCGTCAATGGTGAAATAGCCAGTGGGAAGTCGTGCCCCTCATCCTCGACCAGTTGAAGCATGACCCGGATGGCGAGAAAGGGAGCACAAGTGAGGCCGTACGTGACTGTTGTTAATTGATACGGGACGACTCGATCCTCCTGGTCCACCCATAGGATTTGCTGGAGGTCCCACTCGTCCGGATGGACTGCGATCTGCCGGAACATTTTCGCAACATCAGTGGCGAAAATGAACCGATGGCGTCTGATCCAGAGCAGAACGTCGAACGTATCTTGTTGAAGTTTGGCCCCGGTGTGAAGGATGTCGTTGATCGACACACCGTTAGTAGATTTGAAGGAACCGTTGAAGACGACACGAAGTTTGGTAGTGGCGCTGTGGGCCCGGAAGACACCGTGATGTGGGAGAAAAAACCGTGGTCTCGAGGAGGTTGCCGTTGGAGCACGAGCCATGTGCGAAAGGTTCTCGTATTCTTGGAGGAAGGTGTTGTAGAGACCGCGATACGATTCATTTGTCGAGAGTCGCCGTAGAAGTTGAAGAAGGCAGCGTTTTGCACCCGAATACGAATCTCCGAGTAGCGAAGGAGGATTCTTGAAGGGGAGCCGTACGATATATCGGCCCGTTTGGTCCCTCGTATGAGTGTCCTTGAAGTGCTGTTCGCAAGCGGATTCGTCCGGGTCGGTTGTAGGGGCCGAGTCCGGAGGAATTTCCTCTTGTTCCCAAAACTTCGCTAGTAAGGAAGTGACCTCGTCTTCCATAGAGATATGTTGAATGCGAACCGAAGTTGAGGTGGAACCATTGACGGGACCAAGTACAATCCATCCGAGAAGCGTGCGCTGAGCGATGGGATCGATGGCCCGACCCTTGACGACGTCTGACTCAACCAAAAGACCGTACGCGTCAGCTCCGATGATGACGTCGATTGGTCCCGGTTTCAGAAAGTCGGGGTCTGCCAGAAGAAGTCCTTGAAGATGTTCCCATTGCCCTGAAGTAGCGAACGAGGGAAGCGTTGACGTTAATGCGTTTAGGATAAACGCCGTCACTCTGAAATTTGAATTGGAATCATGAATTGAAGATACAGTGACGGTGGTAGCTCCCCGCGTCCTTCCCGCTGGCTGGCCTCCGATTCCGTGGATGTTGATGGACGCGGCCATCCGTTGTGTTCGAAGGAGTTGGACCGTGCGTTCGGAAATGAACGAAAGTTCCGCGCCAGGGTCGATGAGGAGTCTCGCCCGCTGCGAGATTCCCGATGACGAGGTCAAAATAGCTTGACTCGTAGCTTGCAGTACGGAGGGTCGAATAGCCAGCGCGTTTGAAGAGTCCTTGGTGTAATGCTGAGCAGTGCTCGAATTTTCGAAGAAGTCTGAAGCGACCGAAGAGAAGAGGTGAACCGGGGGTGTTTGCGAGCCTGCCGTGGCGTCGCCCTGTTGACTGTCGCCGAGTCAACCCTGAGCTTCGCTTGGCGATGAAGTGGCCAGAGGCTTGCTCTTGGGCGTTTGACTCTGCGACGAGGCCCGAGAAGTCGACGGTCGAGATGTTGAAGCGGCCGTGGAGGAGCTCGAGGGTAGGTGGATAAGCGTATGGTGCTTGCCGTTGCACTCTAGGCACCGTCCCGTGATACGGCAATTGTTCGCCGAGTGCGGACCGAGGCAATTGAAACACAAGCGTCGTTGCTCGGCGATGACGCGTCGCTCCTTCGGGGGTTTCCTTTTGAAGAGGTCGCACTTCGATATGAAGTGAGACCCGAGGCAGTAATGACAACACTGTGTCGCGCTGCCGGCTGGTTGGAGGGGAACCGTAGCGGCCACCGCAGCTGCCGTATCCGCCGTCCACTCTCCACCCTGGACCTTGAGATACGGGGGAGGAGATCCGCGTGCTGGCATTGCCCTAGCGGAAGGCGCAGTCCGTGCCGATCGTGAAGAGTTCGAGGTAACCGAAGAAGTGGACCGATTTGACGTTGAAGTGGACCGTCCAACGTCAATGCTCTCGAGTGCACGAGCTCGAGTTGTTAAGAACTCGCGGAGTTGGGGAAGTGTAGCCGGGTTGGTCGAATTGCCCAATTTGAGCTCCCATTGCTCCCGAAGGTTGGGATCGAGGCGCGACACGAGGAAGTGTGCCAAGATGACGCTCCACTCATCGACTGGCATCTCCAAGGACCGCAGCGCATTCAGGATCTCGCTCGTGTTACTGATGAGCGTATTCAAGGATTTGTATGACCTTGGAACGATTGTCGGCATGCTGAAGAAGCGATCCAGATGAGAGCTGACCAGTAACCTCTTGTTTTCATACCGGGCTACGAGGAGATCCCATGCCGAGATGAAAGAATCCGAAGAGAGCGGCAAGTTGGCAATGAGTTTGGCTGCCTCGCCTTTTACCGAAAGCCGAAGGTAGTGCATTTTTTCTACCGCGGTGATATCTTGGTTCTGGCCGACCAAGGAAACGAAGAGATCGCGGAAAGGCCTCCACGATTGAAATTCCCCGTCGAAGTCGGGAACCCTTGATTTTGGGAGCGCGCTTCTGATGTTTGAGGTGCCCGGGAATGCTGAAACGTCCGCTAAATTCGCTCCTGTGGGTTCGACCTGCTCGTAATGCTCTTTGATCGTGAGCAGGCTTACCTTGGCTTCTTCATAGGATTGTTGACAGCGAGATTTCACGGCATCCTTGAAATATGGCGCTTCCGAGAGGTTTTCGCAATTCATGTCGAGCAGCGCAATGTGTTCGGTTTGGAAGCATTCCCAGTTGGTTTCCAGCAACGACAGACGCGTGTTGGCGAGCATCTTGGAGGTGTTCTGAGGAGTCGCGTTTTTCGTCTTTTCAGCCAAGCTCGAGATGCACTGAAACGTGCTGATGAGACCGGCTATGCGGCGTTCCATCTTGGCGTTGTTGTTCGCCATTGTCGAGAAGTTGACACACGAAATCGCTTTAAGTTAGCGCGAAGCGTCCCACCGAAACACGAAGAACCTAGCGAACGACAAATGGCGCGATGTGTCGATGAGCGTTGCACACGCGAGAAATGGCGCGAAGCGTCTAAGCCGGAAATACGAAAACACTCGCGAACAAAAATGGCGCCACGCGTCGACGAGCGAGATGCGCGAAGCGTCCGAAATCGACGAGACTAAAAACACTCGCGAGATCGTGGCACGAAGCGTCCAAAACCGAAAAACTCGCGAATGAAAAATGGCGCGTTGCGTCGACGAGCGAGATGCGCGAAGCGTCCGAAACGATTTGACTGAAAACACTCGCGAGATCGTTGCACGAAGCGTCCAAAAAGAAAAAACTCGCGAACGAAAAATGGCGCGTTGCTTCGACGAGCGAGATGCGCGAAGCGTCCGAAATCGACGAGACTAAAAACACTCGCGAGATCGTTGCGCGAAGCGTCCAAAACGAAAAAACTCGCGAACGAAAAATGGCGCGTTGCTTCGACGAGCGAGATGCGCGAAGCGTCCGAAATCGACGAGACTAAAAACACTCGCGAGATCGTGGCACGAAGCGTCCAAAACCGAAAAAACTCGCGAATGAAAATTGGCGCTCGACGAGACTGAAAGCACTCGCGAGAACGTGGCGCGAAGCGTCCAAAACCGAAAAATTCGCGAACGAAAATTGGCGCTCGACGAGACTGAAAGCACTCGCTAGAACGTGGCGCGAAGCGTCCAAAACCGAAAAAACTCGCGAACGAAAATTGGCACTCGACGAGCCTGAAAGCACTCGGGAGAACGTGGCGCGAAGCGTCCAAAACCGAAAAACTCGCGAATGAAAAACGGCGCGCGACGAGACTGAAAGCACTCGCGAGAACGTGGCGCGAAGCGTCCAAAACCGAAAAACTCGCGAATGAAAAATGGCGTGTTGCGTCGACGAGCGAGATGCGCGAAGCGTCCGAAACGAAAAAACTCGCGAACGAAAAATGGCGCGTTGCGTCGACGAGCGAGATGCGCGAGGCGTCAGAAATCGACGAGACCGAAAACACTCGCGAGATCGTGGCACGAAGCGTCCGAAACGAAAAAACTCGCGAACGAAAAATGGCGCGTTGCGTCGACGAGCGAGATACGCGAGGCGTCAGAAATCGACGAGACCGAAAACACTCGCGAGATCGTGGCACGAAGCGTCCGAAACGAAAAAACTCGCGAACGAAAAATGGCGCGTTGCGTCGACGAGCGAAATGCGCGAAGCGTCCAAGCCGGAAATACGAAAACACTCGCGAGATCGTGGCACGAAGCGTCCAAAACCGAAAAAACTCGCGAATGAAAATTGGCGCTCGACGAGACTGAAAGCACTCGCGAGAACGTTGCACGAAGCGTCCAAAACGAAAAAAACTCGCGAACGAAAAATGGCGCTCTGCGTCGACGAGCGAGATGCGCGAGGCGTCCGAAAAACGATCTCGAAAAACTCGCGAAAGAGTATGTCGCGACGTCGATGATCGTTGCACACGCGAGTTGAAGCGCGAGGCGTCCAAACCGAATTGACGAGAACTCGCGAGATCGTGGCACGAAGCGTCCGAGGAAACGAAGCGAAAAACTTGAGAAGCCGGTCCTTTGCACGAGAGCACACGATGTCACGAGAACGTGGTCGAAGGAAGTGTTTCGATCGCTCGGTCGACCGGCACGTTGAGCGTCCGGTAGGCCAGCCACAAGCAGAAGCGCGCATGCGCGCGTGTAGAGAGTCCGATGCCTGGCTCGCCCGAGAGCGAGAGAGCGCGATGTATCGGGCGCGGTGCGCGTACGAGAGAGAGAGAGCGAGGCTTCGCTCGAGCTCGTCTTGCGAGAAGGACGATTAGACTTCGCGGCCGGCGTGTGGTCACGTGACCGCGATGAAAATTACCCGTTTTTCTCGCGCACCGGATAGAAAGATTGAGAATTTCCTTTGCCTTTTTCAGCGAATAACTCACTATTTTTTACCACTTCGTTCACTTGAATCCGGCTCGAAGGACCATGTTTAGATTTGGGTTAATCTCGGAATTCTGGTTGGAAGTGAACGAGTGGGAAATGGTTTGAGTTATTCGTGAGAATAGAGGAACGCGCCGGAAATTGAATGAAGTTGAAATGCACAAGGTTTAAAACGTAACGATTATAGATTTATTGAACACTATTTAACTGGTTATACTAATAACTAAGTTGTAGAATTGTGTGAAGAGAACACGAAAGTGACCGTTGCCGCGGGAGCTAACGCGGGCGTAAATCGCGTTAGTCCGTTGGCGTTAAGAAGGGGAGAAGAGACCGAAGCTGACCGTTTAGCGAAGAGACTCGTGAAGCAGTTAGAGACGAAGTGGTTTGAAAGGAAGGACACCTGATATTAATTAGAACGTTGAAAATAGGGGGAGAAATCCCTGTGCCCGGACACTGTCCTAGTCAAGCGCGCGACCGGCCGAGAGACGTCGACCTCTAGCGGGGTCTCCCTAAATTAGGAAGTCGGAGATGGTGTTTCCGAAACAAGGCACGAAAATTAACTAACAATGGCACAAAGGACCCCGTTTTTAGAGGGCGATTACCCCGCAGTTGGCGATTACTGCCTAACGTGTTTTAAGCGAGGGTTAAAGGTAGAAATCGAACAACGCCTTCCCCCGTGTAACACCATCGAAGACGCCATCGAACACGCGATAAGAATTGAACGCGAGGTTAATGCACGGGAAGAATTACTAGCCTCTGCTAAAAAGGAAGAAACAGTTCCATCACAAACAGCTAAGTCATGCAATATTTGTAAAAAGAACAATCATTCAACTGAAGCTTGTCGATTCAAATCTCTTATATGTCAGATTTGTCAAAATCAAGACCATAGCGCCAACGAATGCCGAAGACTGCCAAACGAGCAAAGCTCTGTCTCATGTCAAATCTGTAAAAAACCTGGTCACACTGCAGATAGATGCTATAATAATCAAAATTCCCGTTCCATAAATTGTCATTTGTGCCAAAAACCAGGGCACACTGCTGAAAAATGCAATTTCCAAAATAAATTCACAACTTTCGCAGTCAATTGGCAGTGCCAGTCGGACAGTCTTCAGTGTCAAATTTGCAAAAAAATTGGAGATACTGCCATATGTGCTTCCAGCTAAAAACCGAAGCGTCTAACTCCAACCCAAACGTCTGCCGGCATTGTAAAAGGGTAGGACACGTAATTGAAAATTGTCGTACTCGCGAATATTATAATTCACGAAATCAGCCGGGAAACGGCCCAAATCCCCCTCGGACGGACGCGCCGAGAGGGTCCGGGCTTCCAACGCGTCCGGTGACAACAGTCACGATGACTGCGCCGAACGAAGATATCCAACCTACACAATAAATTCAGAAAGATTTGATAAACTACCCTCGGTGTGTATCGGAGCACTACCGGAAGTGGGAAAAATATCGGTACTATTAGACAGTGGCGCTATCCCAAATTCAATTTAAAAAAAGTATGTAAAGAATTTGGCTGGCATCGACGAACAAGATATCATTAGATTAAAGGGAATATCCGAGCCTCCGGTCTTTGGATTAGGAAGCGTAATGTTGCGAGTATTCGGATTCGAAGCCTTATTCCATATTATACCTGATGAGGTAGGAATCCCTCACCCCGGTTTATTAGGGACCCGTTACTTTTATCAAACAAAATCCAAAATAAATTTCGAGACAGAGTGTTTCGAATGTGGAAATAAGGCAGTGCCTTTCGAAAAAACGAACGAACCCGACGAGGTAATTGAAATCCCCGCGCGTTCGGAGGCGGCCTTCCATGTGAAAATCGAAAACCGCACGTTAAAGGAAGGTTATACCCACCTTTAACCATCCATAAAGGTGTTTATGCTGGCGATTGCCTGGTAACGAATACTAACCGCAAGGCCCATTTAAAAATTTATAACACCACTAATGAGATCGTAAGACTGGTCGTACCAGTCATAAAATTACAAGAATTCATCACTGTCGAAGATTCGATTGAAAACGCGGATTGCATGACGATCTCTAGTCCTCGTCCGATCCCTCGTGATCCTCCTATTCCAAACGCCGATTGCAAGACAATCGCGCAAATCCAGAGCCCAAAAGAGGCCAATTTGAAATTAAATAAAAATTCTCGTAGCGAGGAAAGGGCAAGAACTAGAATCAATGAAGTGTTGAAAATAAATCAATCAGAGACAAGTCCAAATTCTATTATCAATTCCAATTCGAGTCCTCGTGATCCTTCTATTTCAGTCGTAGATTGCAAGACAACTACGCTATTCCAGGGCCCAAAAGTGGCCAATCCAAAAAATTCGACGGAAAAAGTCGAATCAAAACCCTGGCACAGCTCCGATGAGGGCAATGATCAGGGGAAAATAAATAAAAATTCCAGTAGCGAGGAAACATCAAGAATAAAAAGGAAAATGAAAACAATCAAAAATCAAGAAAATATTCAAAATCAAAATCAAAAACAAAAACAAAATCAAAAACAAAATCAAAAACAATGTCCAAATCAAAATGAAAATCAAAATTTGAATGTAAAAACAATTTTTGAAAAAAGCCTAAACTTCATTTCTATCCCCGAATCAACATCACACATAATTGAAGAAAATTCAGAACGTCCAGAAATCATTAAAAATCTCTTGCGTCTAGACCACTTGGGAGACGAAGAATTAAAACATGTCGAAGATATTATCGAAACTTATGCTGACCGGTTCCACATAAAAGACGAACCTCTGGGAGCTACCCATATACTCAAACACAAGATTCCGATAGTCCATGACCTTCCGATCAACACCAAGCAATATAGGTTTCCACAAGCCCTTAAAGGCGAAGTCCAGAATCAGGTAGACGAGCTGTTAAAATCCAACATCATAAATCACTCGGAATCCCCAAACAACAGTCCTGTTTGGATTGTACCAAAAAACCGGACTCCAATGGCAACAAGCGTTGGAGGATGGTTATAGATTTTCGAGCCCTTAACGAAAAAACAATCGGCGATTCCTATCCACTACCAAATATTACTGACATCTTGGATCAATTGGGAAATGCAGCTTATTTTTCCATATTCGACTTAGCATCTGGCTTCCACCAGATAGAAATGAACCCTGCAGATAAACCAAAGACAGCCTTCTCCACGCCATACGGGCATTATGCGTTCGCTCGAATGCCTTTTGGGCTTAAAAACGCTCCAGCAACCTTCCAGCGCTTAATGGACGTTGTCCTTAGCGGACTCCACGGAGTATCCCTATTTGTCTATCTTGATGACATCGTTGTTTACGCAAAAGACTTAAAGGAACACGGTGACAAAATCCACAATTTAATGGAACGATTACGAAACGCTAATCTCAAACTGCAGCCGGACAAATGCGAATTTCTTAGGCCGGAAGTAACTTACCTCGGCCACATAATTGGAAAAGATGGATTAAAGCCATCTTTAACAAATTAGCAGCAGTAAACGAATTCCCGCTTCCAAAGAACGTTAAAAATATTCGCCAATTCTTAGGTTTGACTGGATATTACCGCAGATTCATTAAAGACTTCTCAAAAATCGCGAAGCCCTTAACTCATCTCTTAGAAGATGAAACTGACTTTGTATGGACAAACGAAACGCAAACAGCCTTCGAAATTCTTAAAAATAAATGATGCGAAGCTCCTATCCTCCAATACCCCGATTTCGACAAACCATTTATCATCACTACTGATGCTTCCGGATACGCTTTAGGCGGAGTCCTATCACAAGGCGAAATCGGAAAAGATAAACCTATAGCATACACATCGCAAGTGTTACGCGTTGCAGCCCTTCGGTATGACACATACGAGAAAGAAGCTATGGCAATCGTTCACAGCGTAAAAGCCTTCCGACCTTATATTTATGGCAGAAGGTTCACTCTCGTTACAGATCACAAGCCCTTAGTTTGGTTTAGAACCGCTAAAGATGCTAACGCGCGTGTACTCAAATGGCGACTCAAACTTTCCGAATACGACTACGAAGTCGTCTACAAGCCTGGCCCACTTAACTCAAACGCTGACGCCTTATCCCGAAACCCGATAGAAAAATTAGAATATGTCAAAATTATATCCAATTGTCAACAGGAACAAATCGAAAATTCAAAAATCACGTTACAAGATTTGGCACGCCAATTAGAAGAGACTAGTGATAGCGACGAGGAAAACGAAAATCCCACAACTTTCACAACTCAAGCTGAAGTCCATCCCATTCCCTGTGAAGAAAATATAAACGTTGTTACTCGCTGGCAAGCAAAAAACGATATACCTCCGGAATTAGGGAAATCAACGCAACAGGAAAATGAAACATCAAGCGAAGAGACCATGACCAGGGTCAATGCACCTAGCCCTAAACAGTCAGACTTGCGTCCCATACCTCGACACCAGGCCCGCCGCGCACGTAAACGCATAAATTACGAGGAGAGTAGCGACGAGGAAACAAAAGCCGAGGTACTTAAGGCGGCATGCGCCAGAAGGCCCGTGAAGGCCATTGATCCGAAAACAGCCGAGGGCCCTAGCCAGCGCAAGGCACAGCCTTTTCCCTTTTCCCGAAAACACACTGACCCAAATTCTGATACCTCCACAGACTCAGATGCCAGTTCCAATAATCCATTGACCTCCGAAGACGAGGATCATCCTGCAAAGGACGCCACGACGTCCCAATTTGAAATCGCTAATTGTATTGAGACAAAAGAATTATTTCATTTCCGTAACGACAATCTCGTTTATTTTATCGATTCTCAAGGAAATCCTTGTGATCCTGGATCACAAAAATTGCAAGAATTAAATAAGCTACCTTCTTGGAAAAATCTGACAGAAGGTCAAGCCTACAGTATCAAAGTTGGAAAAAAATATCACTTTGCTCTAGTTATTAAAGGCGAGTATTCCGGATCATTATCTTTCATATCGGAAAACATTAAAGAAAGCGTAAAGGACTTAAAGAATCTTTGCGTAAGCCTCAAAATTCAATCGCTAAGTATTTTCCACAGTAATCACATCGAGCACATGATATGGGCCGACGTCTTGAACGTCATAAAAGAATCATTCAAAGCCAGTGAAACAAAAATAATAATCTGCTTAGGAACACTCCACTTTGTGCCACTTGAAAAACGAGACTCTATTTTTTATGAAATGCACAAATCCCCAATTGGAGGTCACAAAGGGGTTTCAAAAACATGTAATATAATTAAACGAGAATATTATTGGGAAGATCTAAAGTCCGATATCCAAAGAAGAGTTCAACAATGTCTCGAATGTCAACTAAAAAAATTAGTCCGGGTAAAAACGAAACAACCGATGATAATTACTGATACTCCAGGTAGTCTTCGAAAATATTTCAATGGATATAGTGGGCCCAATGCAACGAACCTCCTGTCAGAACGAATATATTCTCACAATTCAAGACCACTTATCAAAATACTGTGTCGCAATCCCGTTACCAAATGCTCTGGCGACAACCGTCGCTGACGCGTTCATAAAACGTTTCATATGTATTTTTGGTGCACCCAAGGCATTATTGACGGACCAGGGAAGTAACTTCCTTAGCGGTCTAATGAAAAGAATCGCCAAACGCTTTCGCATAAAGCGATACCGAACCACGGCATTTCATCCTCAAGCCAATGGATCCCTTGAACGGTCTCATCACGTACTTGCTGAATTCTTGAAACAATATACTGATAAAGATAATGAATGGGACCAATGGTTGGAGTTAGCCATGCTTTCGTACAACACCAGTGTTCATGAAAGCACAAAACATACACCCTACGAAGTCGTCTTTGGGAAATTGGCAAGAGTTCCATCAAGTGAACCTCTTCGAGAGTCAGATCAATTACCCACCTACCGCGGGTATCTAACCGAATTGATTACAAGAATAAACGGAATCAGAAACCTTGCTTACGAAAATTTAATCTCATCCAAACATCGTTCAAAAAAATATTATGATAAAAATGCCAATCCTGAAAGTTTTAAGGTAGGAGACTACATCTACCTCCAAAAAGGACCGAAACCAGGTAAACTCGGAGACCATTATACCGGATCACATAAGGTTCTAGAAAAACTGGACAAGGATAACGTAAAAATCCAATATAATAACAAAACACGAATAGTGCATGAAAACAGATTGCGATACTCACACATTAACACTGAAACCAAAAACAAAAAGAGGAACAAACCACCAAGAGTCGACGAATCCGATTTTAATCCTAATTAAATAAATAACCACAACAATTACACTTTTTTCAGATGGCTGTTATCGAACTATTCAGAAACATCAAGGGGTATAACTTTTATGAAATCCCAAAAAACAACTTCGAAATTCCAAAAACAAATTCAAATTTCCAAAAACAACAACGCTCTCTATTCAGAATTATCTAACACCAATTTAAAAGATATCCGCCCAATGTTAACACTACATTTATATTCGATGAGCGACACATCCAGAAACAAATTTAAACGCTATACTACGATATACTTATTCAATAATGTAACCGAGAATGTTAAATGTTTCGAAATAGTTTACCTCCAGCGATACAACCACTAGACGAATTTACATATACTTTAAAGCTCCACGCCATATGGCGGTACTAGTTAGCGAAGTACTACACGTTATCAAATGTATACCAATAGAAGTAAACCTGATCAGGTTAAAAGAATGTTAAAAGAAGGTTATAATAATGCTAAAAGAATGTTAAAAGAATGTTAAAAGAAGGTTAAAATAATGCCAAAAGAATGTTAAAAGTATGTTAAAAGAAGGCTAAAAGAGTACTAAAACAATGTTATTATGATCAACCTGTCACTCGTGGGAACGAAAAGTATCTCCTTACTCCTCGAACTCATATATTACCAAAACAAGAACTCAACAACCTGTAATTTCTTCCCCCATATTACCTTTACGGAGACATCGGATACAAATTCATACCTGCTCCTGTCAAAGCCATACTACCTATAAGCATGAAGCCGACGACGAAGTCTACTTGGCGATACACCAACCCAGAACTACCATGTGGAATCTATTCTGCAGAAGACATCGACAACGTACGAAAACACATCATGTTTCCTGTAGAGCAGCCCACTGCCATAAACAATATGGCACGGGGCATCAGTGGTCAAAACACTGTCAACCAAGCGGACTCCATCTGGAATCGCAACTGGGACAAATTCTTTGAATTCGGTACAGCAAACGCTGGTGTCACCCGAATGTTACCCATCGTTCGATCGAGTACACTTCTCACAGCTACGGTGATCCATACGTACAGCCTATACACTGTCTACGGCTGTTCGGCCTCATCGGTGCGGTACGAGACTCGGTTACGCACCTCCTGAAGCACCTGGCTAAACGACCTAAGAGGAAAACGTCAACGGTGGAACTGGTCAAGAACTTCATAAGCTCGTGACAGCTCCTTCAGTCGAATCAAAGGATCTAATCGAGGCCAACGCTGCACCACATGTGCTCTACATTAACATCTCCGATTGTTCAAGGTACAATCAACCTCCTAAAACACGTTCCTTTCCTTTGAGTTCGCACGAGAAGACATTCGAGTATCAAAACGACCACTCTGATCATGCTAAATAACCTTTTTCTCGATCCACATTATTATTTTCTTTTAACTTTGTCAAGTAAGATAACTTGAAATGAGTAAATAAGTATCTATTCGTAAAGAAAAAGAAAGAAGGAAACGCGTAAATATACATCTTACAGTGAAGAAAAAAACATATATACATCATTTAATAAGGAGCAACAAAAAAAATCTCGTAGGATAATATTTTTAAAAGGAATACACACGCTTTCTTATAAGGTGATAATGAAATTCATGCGTACCTCATAAGCGCAAGATAACTATAAGTCACACCGTCATAATAGATACCAATCCTCGAATATATTTAAGTCAAATTGTAAGTCGACGAATGACAATATCGGTCCGCTCAAGCATGCTCCTGCAATTTCGATCACCACCCTCGATTACGGATCAAGCGAGACGCTCGATCTCAAACGGGGGAGGTGTCACGTCGGGAGGCACATTGAACTCCGAGGTGACCAAGGTCTCCCACGGTTCCCTTCGAACTCACGTGCACCAAAATAAGCACGATAAGAATATTCTCATTCCTCGACATATTTCCAAAGGCACTCTATAGTTAAGATACCGCTCATTAATAGAACCTGAGCGTCGCGCACTCTCTCCATGCGGCTTCCCCTTTTCTGTCTATTCGACGGCTGTGTCGCACACTGGGCGCGACTTCTCAGAAAAGCCATAAAACAAAAACACGTAACGCGCCTTTAGGGCAACGTCAGTCAGGCCCGGGAAGGTTTCCATCAATCCGATCGTAAAGTTAAGAAGTACCAAAAAGGGATATTGTCACGTCCTGAAGGGACGTGGGCACATATTTTTACATTCCCTCCTTTTTTGCCTACGACAAGCGCAATAGCACGGGATGAGGGTAAAAAGGGGTAGTGGTTGGAATGAGTTAGAAATTAGGAAGTCATGCAGTGATTGGCATTTGGAAATAATCTGACGAATTTGTACAAACTTAACTAAAGGTTTATTACAAATAAGTGATCGGATAAATAAAGTTGTTTTAACAGAAAAATTGACAATGGAAATAACGGTGATGCCGGGGGAACAATCGGATTAACATAAAAATGAGATTTGTCGCTTACATTGGTCGCTGTGTTCGTGAGTGGGTCAATGTGTAGGTACGCTCGCTCGCAAGAGTATCGGTTGTCGCTCGCAGATAAGAGTCTCGTTGACGGACGCCACGCTTATCGTTCAGAAAGCGGATCCCAGCACCAGACTTTCGGGGACGCTGAGAGTGTTTATGTATACACGCGTAGTAAACAGCTCTTGAACTGTTTTATAGACTCGAGGCCGCGAGAGTCGACTAACTTTTATACGACGTTTCGGTCAAAACCCGAAGATGTATAATATTCGAAACTCTATGTTACCGGTTCTATACTTCGAATTCTGTCAGAAAAAGATTTATAAGTGAAGTTAATTTGATGGAAGATTTTGCGAGACTGAGATCTGAACGCAATGGAAACTGTTGGATAACTTGGTCTGAACGCGATGGAAACTGTTGGAAGACTGACTTCAGGAAGGAAGTCTTTCTTGATATGAAAATTAGGAGGGGATAAATTGTGGGAGAAGGAACTTTAAGGTTTAGCGTGATTGGTCGCGACATTCATAATTCGCAGAATTGATCTCGATTATTCCTTACATAGAATTTGCACGCGTGGAAGGTAGGAGACCTTTGTCCCGTGTTTCGGCGAAAAAGCGCATGGGATATGGAGTTCGGTATCTGAGACCTAAGGATGCGCATGATCCGTGTTATGTTGTAGATTATATCGGGTGCACGAAGAGATCGAGCGCTGGCGAGTTCTCGTTTCCTGTCGGCACCATGCTAAATACTTATCGGCCGAGACTTATTTAGGCTAGAGGCAAAGTCTTCTCGTATCGTTCGAGTGGTACCTCGTATTTCTTTCTGAGAGTTTGATATTTAAGTGTTGAAGAAATGCGAGGTTATAACACGAGGCGGACCGTCTGAATAAGATAAACGAAAAATAATAAAGGTTTGGAGAATTTCCTCGGACGTGACAGGGCAAATGAGGATATTGGGAATAACCGAAAGAAGGCACATTCGCTAGGATGTAACACCTCCCCGGTTTAAGATTGACCGTCCCGCTTAATCATTATGAATGTTCTGAAGGTTATCTCAATATCGTCATCAGCCTTTTCTTAAACGGTTGCGGTGTCGGTAGATACAATCTTTGGATTAGAGTCTTATGTAGACTATAGAAGAAGGAAAGAATGTGTGTCTTATTATTGTATATATAGATCTTTGTATGAGAATATTTTTGGTTATTGTATTTATTTCTAGATCTTTGTGCAAGTAAGTTTTTCGTTCTTCTCCGTTTAAAAAAAAAAATAATTATGAATATAAATTTTTTATTTTGTGCTAAAAGTATGGTTACGAGTTTTCTCCCTTTTGATTTTCCTCGTACATAGATGCGCATTTACTTATTTTACCCTATCTCTTTATTGACAAGGTTAAAAGAACGATTATTAAAAAAAAAAAATTATTAGCATGATAAGAATTATCTTAAATCGCCTTGTGCGAATTTAAGAGAAGGAACGAGGTTTAAAGGAATGGTTGTTTTCTGGATGATCGGGGATAACAAGGTACAGATCATGTGTTGCAGCGTTAATATTGACCCTCTGGTTCAGCTGGAGGGGCCGACACGAGTTGATGAAGTTCTTGACCACTCACTGCATCCGTTGACTTTTTCTTCTTGGGTTGTTTAGCGAGGTGCATGAGGAGGTACGTAACCGAGTCCCATACTGCACCGACGAGATAACTTGACCAGCCGTTCACAAGGTGTGGGTTGCATGCATGGATCGCCGTATCTACGAGGACCTTGATCGCTCGCACGACGAGTGAGGTTCGGGTGAAACCAGCGGTTGCTGTACCGAATTGAATGAATTTTTCCAGGTGTCATTCCAGATGGAGTCCACTTGGTGTTCTAGATTGTTCTTATCCAGGAGATTTAAGAACTTGTCCTCTTGATTGACAGTGTTTTGACCACTGATGCCATGCCATGTTGTTTACGACAGCGGGTTTCTCTACGGAAAACATTACGCGTTCTCGTACGTTGTCGATATCTTCTTTGGAGTACATCGCACAGGATGTTGTTGATGTTGGGTTGATGTATCATCAAGTAGACTTCGTCGTTGATTCCGTGATTGTAGGTGATGTGGCTTCGACCAGAACAGGGATGAACTTGTACCAAGTGTCTCCGAAAAGGTAATATGGGGGAAGTAAGGAATTGCAGGTTGTTTGCGTTTCTCTTTTGGTAATTGGTTATGTGTGAGTTCGAGGAGTAAGGAGATATTTTTCGTTCCCACGAGTGACAGAAAATTAATCGTAAAATTCTTTTAACCTGATCAGATTTTCTTGTTTTGTTATACGATGAATAATGTGTATTCTTTCGCCAACAAGTGCGGCTATATATAGCCGAATTGTAACTCAGCTCTTTCCTTATTTTGTATACAATACGTCCGAGGCTTGGATCGCTTATAACAAATTGTTTTGGAGCATTTGGCGCTCTTCGCTACACTGTTGCATATGCATATCATAATATAATGATTTTCTAATGTAATATAATAACTCCGTGTATGAATTTCGAATTCATGTAGGTGATTATATCTAGGTTCGCGACTGCAATTTTTTGTCGAATTGTGAGGCAGTTAGTTCGGCAAGTTTTGAATATACACAAGCTCGAATGTTTTTTATTGAAGATACTGTAACTAGAAATTTTGATCTAGTTCTCTGGTTGCTAGTGCGAAGATGATATCGTTAGACGACGACGATTAATAACAGCCATCTGAAAAACAGGATAATTATTATTATTACTTATTTAATTAGAATTAAAATCGGATTCATCGACTCGAGTCGACTTGGGTTTCCTATTGGGTTTGGCTTCAACGTTAATGTGAGAATGTCGCAGACGATTTTCATGAACTACTCGCATTTTATTGTTGTATTGAATTTTTACGTTGCCCTTTGCAAATTTTTCTAAGACCTTATGCGGTCCAGTGTATTGATCTCCGAGTTTACCGGGTTTAGGACCCTTTTGTAGGTAGACAAAGTCTCCTACTTTGAAATTTTTTGGATTCGCGTTTCTGTCATAATATTTTTTTGAGCGTTGTTTGGACGAGACCAAATTTTCGTAAGCGATGTTTCGGATTCCGTTTATACGTGTGATCAATTCAATTAGATAACCGCGATATGTTGGTAGCTGATCTGATTCCCGAAGCGGTTCGCTTGATGGGACTCTTGCAACTTTACCGAAGACTACCTCATAGGGAGTGTACTTCGTGCTTTCGTGAACGCTAGTATTGTACGAGAGCATCGCCAATTCTAGCCATTGATCCCACTCGTTATCCTTATCTGTGTATTGCTTCAAAAATTCGGCTAATACGTGGTGAGATCTTTCGAGGGCACCATTGGACTGCGGGTGCAACGCCGTTGTCCTACATCGCTTAATTCGGAAACGTTTTGAGACCCTTCTCATGAGACCGCTCAAAAAATTGCTTCCTTGATCTGTTAATAGCGCTTTTGGCGCACCGAAAACGCAAATGAATCTTTTTATGAATGCATCAGCGACCGTAGTCGCCAGTGCATTTGGAAGCGGAATTGCAACACAATATTTCGAGAGGTGGTCTTGGATCGTGAGAATATACTCGTTTTGATTTGACGTGCGTTGCATAGGTCCAACAATATCCATTGATATTTTTTCAAAAACGGTTCCGGGAGTGTCCGTTATTATCATCGGTTGTTTGGTTTTGACTCGGACCAATTTCTTTAATTGACATTCTAAGCATTGCTGCACTCTTCTTTGGACGTCGGACTTTAAATCTTCCCAGAAATATTCGCGCTTGATTCTAATGTACGTTTTTGAAACACCCTTGTGTCCTCCGATTGGGGACTTATGCATTTCATAAAAAATCGAATCTCGTTTTCGATTGGCACATACTGTAGAGTTCCCAGACAAATGATTATCTTTACTTGACTATTCTTAAAGGATTCTTTTATGATATTCGTAATGTCGTTCCATACTATGTGTTCGACATGATTCGTTTGGCAAATACTCCATGATTCGAGTTTGAGAATTTCGCAAAGATCTCGTAATTCCGTTACGCTTTCTTTAATGTTCTCTGATACGAACGATAATGATCTTGAATATTCGTCTTTAATCACGAGGGCGATGTGATATTTTTTTCCAACTTTTTTGCTGTAAGCTTGGCCAACCGTCAAATTCTTCCAGAGGGGAAGTTTGTTTAATTCTAACAGCTTTTGTGCTCCAGAGTCACATGGTTTGCCAGCTGCATCGACAAAATAGACTAGGTGATCGTTTCGAAAATGGAACAATTCCTTAGTCGTAATGCAATTAGCGATTTGAAATTCTGATATTTCCCTTTCCTCCGTGGGAGGGATCTCGTCTTCAGAAAGTTCTGAATTGAGAGAGCTGAAATCTGAATTTGTCGAATTATCGGAATTGGAATCAGTGGAGGTTTTGGAGCGAGAGATAGGAGGTGCTTTGCGCTGGTTCGGGTCATTGAATGTTTTTTGGCCGACGGCCTTCTTAGGTCGGGTGACGCGTGTGGGTCTTATTACCTCGGCCTCTGTCTCGTCGTCACTACTCTCCTCGTAGCTCATGGCCTTGCGAGGTCGTCGTGTACGATGCTGAGACGCGGGGCGTGCGTCGGCCTTATCGAGAGCAGGCGCGTCGGCGCTTGACACACTATCGTCATCGAGCGTTTCGTTTGCTTGTATTATTGTATCCGGATCAGATAGTACAGTCTCCCTTGCCTGAGCACGGGTGACTGCATTTATTTTTTTTGATTCCGGAAATGGATGGACTTCGACCCGTGTCGTGATTTGAATGGGAGTATCACCTTCTTCTTCACTACTACTGGATTTCGTTTTTGAACGAGTTATCTCCTGTGCTGCGTTTTTGAAATTTTTTATTTTTTTGTGATCGCAATGGGTGGCTATTTTGGATGCTTCAGGTTGTTCGATTGGATTACGCGACAATGCGTCAGCGTTTGAATTTAGTGTGCCCGGTTTGTATACGACATCGTAATCGTATTCGGACAGCTTGAGTCGCCATTTGAGAACGCGTGCGTTCGCGTCTTTGGCGGTCTTGAACCAAACCAAAGGTTTGTGATCCGTTACAAGCGTGAATTTCCTACCATAGATGTACGGTCGGAAGGCTTTTACGCTATGAATAATTGCCATTGCTTCTTTTTCGTACGTATCGTACCGAAGGGACGCTCCTCGCAGTACGCACGACGTATAAGCTATCGGTTTGTCTTTTCCTATTTCTCCTTGTGATAAGATTCCGCCTAAGGCGTAGCCAGAAGCATCCGTTGTTATAATAAACGGTTTTTCGAAATCAGGGTATAGGAGAATAGGAGCTTCGCATAATTTATCCCTCAGGATATCGAAAGCTTTTTGCTCTTCGTTAGTCCATTTGAAGTCGACCTTGTCCTCTAAGAGGCGAGTTAACGGTTTCGCGATTTTGGAGAAGTCTTTGATAAACCTACGATAATAACCGGTTAAGCCCAAAAATTGGCGAACATTTTTTACATTTTTGGGTACAGGGAAATCTTTGACGGCTGAGAGTTTGCTCGGGTCTGGTTTAAGTCCGTCTTTACCGATTATGTGCCCTAGGTACCTGACTTCTGGTCGAAGAAATTCGCATTTATCCGGTTGTAGTTGGAGATTGGCTTTGCGCAATCGTTCCATCAGTTCGTGAATCTTTTTACCGTGCTCCTCTAGGTCCCTGGCATACACTACGATATCGTCGAGATAAACAAAGAGGGATACTCCTTGGAGTCCACTCAATACGGTATCCATTAAGCGCTGGAAAGTTGCCGGGGCATTTTTAAGCCCGAATGGCATTCTTGAAAATTCGTAGTGCCCATGTGGTGTAGAGAAAGCGGTTTTCGATTTATCTTCATGATTCATTTCGATCTGGTGGAACCCGGATGCTAAATCAAACACTGAAAAATAATTCGCACGTCCCAACTGATCCAGAATATCTGTGATGTTGGGTAGCGGATATGAGTCACCGATTGTTTTTTCGTTCAAAGCACGAAAGTCAATTACCATTCGCCAACGTTTGTTACCGTTGGAGTCTGGTTTTTTCGGGACTATCCAGACGGGACTGTTGTTTGGAGATTCCGAATGGCTTATGACTCTTGTTTCTAGTAGCTCGTCCACTTGACGCTGGACTTCGCCCTTGAGCGCTTGGGGGAACCGATACTGTTTAGTGTTTATCGGCAGGTCGTCGACCGTTGGAATCTTATGTCGAAGCACACGTGTGGCTTCTAGAGGTTCACCCTTTACATGGAATCTGTCTGAATATTGTTCGATTATTTTTTCGACGTGTTCTAATTCGATTTTTGCAAGGTGGTCGAGTCGCAAGAGACTTTTTATTATTTTGGAGCGCTCTGAATTATTTTTTTTTATACGGGATGTTGATTCAGAGGCAGGAACGCAGATCACGTTTTGACTCAATTTTTTACTTTTGTTGCGATTTATTACATTGTTTAACGGTTCGTTACGATTGACCTCGATTTTTGAATTTTCGATCGATTTCATTTTTGAGTTTTTCGCGTTTTTATTTTTATCTGCTTTTGATTTTTGGCTCGAAATTTGACTGAAATTTTTATTTTGGTTGATGTTGATTCTCGTTCTTTCCTCGCTACAAGACTTATTATTTGATTCGACATTTGTCATCGAAATTTTAGAATTGGCCACATTCGGGCTTTGGATCGGCGCAATTATTGTAAAATTTACGCTTGGATAAGGAGGGTCACGAGGGAGTGAACGAGAATTTGAAACTGTCGTACAGTCTGAACTGGGAGTATTTTCTGACAGGTCTTCGATAGCGTCGAATTCCTGCAACTCCACAACTGGAACGATCAGTTTGACAGCGTCATTTGTGGTATTATAAACCTTCAAATGAGCCTTTCCGTCGATGTTTGTCACCAGGCAATCGCCGGCGTATATACCTTGACGGATTTTCAAAGGCGAGAGGTATCCCTCTTTTGTCGTGTTGTCTTTTACCTTCACGAAGACGTTTCCCGACTGATTACGCGAATTATTATAATCGCGAGCACGACAGTTTTCGATTGCGTGCCCGACCTTTTTGCAATACCGACAGGTTGGCGGATTAGAATTCGGGGGATTGTTTCGAAATTTAAAACATCGATCCGCGGTATGACCCTGTTTATGACAGAGTGGGCATTGAGGACCGGCCGAGCGGTGTGGTTGATTGCCAGAAAAATTTGAAGATTTTTGGTTAATGTAGCAATTTTTCGCGATGTGACCGGGTTTATCGCAGATTTGACACGTGACTGATTTTTGAGCGATTGGATTATTTCCACATTTATCGGCTTTGTGACCTTTACTGTTGCATTTTTGGCATGTGATTGCCGCAAATCGGCAAGCTTCGCTCGAATGATCGTCCTTTTTACAGATATTACAGGTTTTTACCGATTTGTTTGGAACGGATCTAATAGAGGACGAGAGAAGCTCCTTACGGGCTTCGAGGTCGCGTTCGATTTCGATCGCATGATCTATAGCGGTCGAGATATCGTCGCACCGAGGGAGACGCTGTTCTATCTCCAGTCTTAGCCCGCGTTTGAAACACGAGAGGAAATAGCCATCTAATGTTTTTCTGTGAGCGGCACTTTCCGTGCCGTTTTGGGATGCTGGTTGAGCGTCGAGTATTTCTCTAGCTTTATCCCTAATTGCAGTGGAAAAATGTATCACGGTTTCACCGGTTCCTTGAAAAATGTGACTGAGTTCTCCCAACAGTTGCACCTCAGTTTTGTTTGGAGCATATAGTTTCTTTAAGAATTGCAAAAGAGATTCTACTGTTTCGAAAGTGGATGACCGGATGACCTTCTTAGCCTGACCCTTTAGTTTGTTTCGAATTACTCTAACAAACCGTGCTTCGGATCCGGGCGGAAGCGACGCCAATGCGTCTTCGCATCCGGCTACAAAATCTGAGAAGGAGCTACCTTTCCCGTCAAAATCCGGGACCATTTCGATAGCTTCCCTTAAAGATACGTAAGCGAGTGACTGATTTGTACCTAGCGCCATGTCTGTTGTGTTTTCGTTATCGACTTTTTGGGGTATTTCTAATTTTTTTACTGGTCGTTTCTTAGGTTCAAGACCGGGTAGCAATTGAGCGTCAGAACTCCTCAAAGAATAACCCGATGATTCACCTAAGTCGTCAGTGATATTTAAATTCAATGAACTAGCTGTTGATTCGTCCCCGGACATTGGATCAATCGGCACATTTCCTTTTTAAAAATCCCGGACGAGCCCCCAAAAATTAATATGTCACGTCCTGAAGGGACGTGGGCACATATTTTTAGATTCCCTCCTTTTTTGCCTACGACAAGCGCAATAGCACGGGATGAGGGTAAAAAGGGGTAGTGTTTGGAATGAGTTAGAAATTAGGAAGTCATGCAGTGATTGGCATTTGGAAATAATCTGACGAATTTGTACAAACTTAACTAAAGGTTTATTACAAATAAGTGATCGGATAAATAAAGTTGTTTTAACAGAAAAATTGACAATGGAAATAACGGTGATGCCGGGGGAACAATCGGATTAACATAAAAATGAGATTTGTCGCTTACATTGGTCGTGTGTTCGTGAGTGGGTCAATGTGTAGGTACGCTCGCTCGCAAGAGTATCGGTTGTCGCTCGCAGATAAGAGTCTCGTTGACGGACGCCACGCTTATCGTTCAGAAAGCGGATCCCAGCACCAGACTTTCGGGGACGCTGAGAGTGTTTATGTATACACGCGTAGTAAACAGCTCTTGAACTGTTTTATAGACTCGAGGCCGCGAGAGTCGACTAACTTTTATACGACGTTTCGGTCAAAACCCGAAGATGTATAATATTCGAAACTCTATGTTACCGGTTCTATACTTCGAACTCTGTCAGAACAAGATTTATAAGTGAAGTTAATTTGATGGAAGATTTTGCGAGACTGAGATCTGAACGCAATGGAAACTGTTGGATGACTTGGTCTGAACGCGATGGAAACTGTTGGAAGGCTGACTTCAGGAAGGAAGTCTTTCTTGATATGAAAATTAGGAGGGGATAAATTGTGGGAGAAGGAACTTTAAGGTTTAGCGTGATTGGTCGCGACATTCATAATTCGCAGAATTGATCTCGATTATTCCTTACATAGAATTTGCACGCGTGGAAGGTAGGAGACCTTTGTCCCGTGTTTCGGCGAAAAAGCGCATGGGATATGGAGTTCGGTATCTGAGACCTAAGGATGCGCATGATCCGTGTTATGTTGTAGATTATATCGGGTGCACGAAGAGATCGAGCGCTGGCGAGTTCTCGTTTCCTGTCGGCACCATGCTAAATACTTATCGGCCGAGACTTATTTAGGCTAGAGGCAAAGTCTTCTCGTATCGTTCGAGTGGTACCTCGTATTTCTTTCTGAGAGTTTGATATTTAAGTGTTGAAGAAATGCGAGGTTATAACACGAGGCGGACCGTCTGAATAAGATAAACGAAAAATAATAAAGGTTTGGAGAATTTCCTCGGACGTGACAGGGCAAATGAGGATATTGGGAATAACCGAAAGAAGGCACATTCGCTAGGATGTAACAATATGCATATGGAAGGATCACGTAGCGCCTAACCGCTACGCTTTCCCCGATAGAAATCCGGTCACAAAAATGGACTCGTATGACCTCTGCATAAGAACCCATCAATGCGTCCCCACGTTTTCTCTAATTGCATACAACCAACATACAAATGAATCTCAGTAAGGCCCCGGAAAACTCCCAGCGGCCCGATCGGAAAATTAAGCAGCTCAGGAAAAGAATTCGTATGCGGAGAATGCAGATGCGCCCTCCTCCACAAAAACCTTCCACCACATACAGGTTCATGCGTTCGTTACGTATGATACTTCTATTTCCAAATTAAAAGAGGTCAATGCTCTATCTCTCCCACTCTATGAATTCGGGAGACCAAGAAATCACATATAAAGGGAGCAACCCAGCAGTTTTTTAGTTAGAGAGTGGTAGTCGCGACAGTAGTCGGTAGTAATCTTCAGTCTGCAGTAGTCTTAAGTCTATCAGTCCACGACGGCCTCCTTATTTTCTATCTACGTTCAAAGTCCTTAATCGAATTAGTCGCGTTCATACCGTCGAACCTAGAAAAGAATCAGTATACTCGAAAATTGTACGCGTGCCACCGATACCATCTGTAACCGCATCTGGCCCATTATCGAAGGCCCTAAATTTTACGACCGACACCCGCTACCTGAACGATAGGATCGACACCGAACGAAACCATCAATGTAAGCGAACCACATTTTTACACTCTTTGTACTTGAGCGTTAATAGAATTAGCCAAACTGGCTGATTTCAATAAATCAAATATTAATTAGAAACGAGTCATTTCCAAACAATCGGACTATTTCCATAAATTCCTTAAAAATCCTTCCTTCCTCCAGCACATCCTCTTTTTGCCCTCATCCCGTGCTATTGCGCTAGGCGTAGGCAAGAAAGAGGGAACCACATTTTATATGCCCACGTCCCCTCCGGACGTGACACTGGAATGAATAACGAAATAAAAAACTATGTAAAATCATGCGACAAATGCCCGAAAAATAAAATCACGCGACGCAAGCATGCTCCCATGACTATTAGCGACACACCCAAGACACCATTCGTCAAATGTGCAGTCGATATAGTAGGTCCCTTACCCGAGACCGAAGCCGGGAATAAATACGTCCTGACTTTTCAAGACGCATTGTCCAAGTATAGCGCAGCTATACCGCTAAAAACGTAAGAAGCCAAGGAAGTAGCCAAAGGATTTGCAACTCAAATTGTTTGCAAGTACGGCACTCCAAAATAATTATTGTCAGACCAAGGAACGAACTTTCTGAGCTAAATTTTCACGGAGATCTGCCAATTATTCCGAATAAAAAAGATTCAAACGACAGCATACCATCCCCAATCAAACGAAGCATTGGAGCGTCCACACCGAACTCTCGCAGAATACCTGAAATATTTCATTAAAGAGGATCAAACGGGTTGGGATGAGTGGTTGCCATACGCGATGTTCACCTACAATACTACCCCGCACACAGCGACAGGTTTCACTCCGTACGAGTTGGTGTTTGGAAAAGTAGCCGATTTACCGACGGCGCTTAAAGAAGCACTACGAAAGACGTACTCATACGACGATTATGTCTCCGAGTTACGCGAACGGCTTCGAGCCACATGGAACGTGGCAAAAGAACAATTGGAAAAAGGAAAAGAAAGGGTAAAGGAGGGGCATGATATCGCCGCTGGTACGGTGGGGTACCGCCCCGGCGACCGAGTCCTCCTCCACGCCACTACTGTACGCCGAGGCCGATCAGCGAAGCTTTCCCCTAAGTGGACAGGGCCTTACAAAGTACAGAGCAAAGATTCCGACGTGAACGACACTACCGGCCGTGGACGTAAAGTAGTCCGGGTACATGTAGACCGGATTAAACCCTACGTTACCCACTGACCGGTAGAGTAGGAGGGACTACCCGCCTGGCCCGCGGAGGCCCGCGAGCAGCCCACGAGGCGTCGATCAACGCCTCCCTGTCTCGCGCCGTGACCAAGCAACGGCCGAGCGACCAACGTCACGCGACGGATTCGCGTACGGGTGGCGAGCTGCCACCCGTTCAACAAAAAAAAAATATATATAAATGAAAATAAAACGAAATCATAAAATAAAAGAAAATGAAATACAGTGATAAAAATAAAAGAACAAATAAATAAATGAACTAATATAACATGAAATGGAAAGATAAAGTAAATAAAACAAAATGAAATAACGTTCAAATGAATGACTGAATCATTAACAAAAATAAGCGAATGAAATAGTCAAAAAGAGAGAATAAATAAATTAAATAAAATTTACAAGAGGAAAGATAGGAAGAGCTCTAGATTTCTAAAGAAACAAAACGATTGATAAATGAAAGAAAATAAAAAGGTAAATAAACTAAAGATAGCGAGTCTAAAATAAAAATGAAAAAAAATGATGATATGCATATCAATTTTTCGAGTAAATACAACAACAAAAAATGATGAATAAAAAGAAAATTAGTAATCAAATGAGGAATCTACAAACACAAGAAAAAAAGGAAATTTACACATATGCATCTTTTCCAAAATTATAATTTCATAATAATACGCATGATTATCCAATAAAGACAGTACAATCAAAGGATAAACAAATATCAACCAAATTTTTCGGATATGGTTACATTCCAAGTTAAAAAAAAGGAGAAAGAGAGATTAGAGAGGGAAGAAATCGCAATGTAAGCAAAAAAACGATTATTCGAACTCGCAAGAAAAAAAGGAACAAAAGTACTGCACGTACAAATAGGGAAAGAAGCAAAAAAAAATTTATTGAAAATAAAAAGGCAAACCCTTTTTTCAGGTTATTAATCTCAACAGTTAGGACAACAGAAGGGACTAATGAAAGAAAGGAAAATACAGAATTCCACGCAACGCAATTTTCCACAACCCCAGGAATTTATTACGAGGAAATCGGAAAACTACACACGATTCAGGAAATGTGGAAACTGGTAATTCGCATGGATCTTCTGCCAATAGCAAATAGAGAAAAGAGTATTAAGGAAAAGCTGGAAAAACTATTAGAATTATGTCAAACGATGCCAGAGGACAAACTATGTTCTCTCGTAACGAGTTCTCTCGAAACCATGAAAGGGAAAATAAATTTCGAAATGCAGTCCATTTACGATATAACTGGCACAAAAGGTAGAATAAATAAAAGAGGATTAATAGACGGATTAGGATCCATTATAAAATCGATAACGGGTAATTTAGATGCGAACGACGCTGCGAACATCGAACGGCAAATCACAGCAATAACGAAAAAACAAGAAACAACAGAAGATGCGTCAAAAGAAAATTTGCAAATCCAGCAAATTACACTGGAAATGTTCAATCGCACAACGAATCGCCTCACGGCAAACGAAGAAACACTAGGCCGTTTAGTAAACAATTTACACTATGGAATGCAAAATCTCGTAATAGACATTTTAACACGTCAACAATTGGACGAGAAATTAACAACTATTAGCGTAATAATCGAATCCTTATTAAACGACATACGTCAATTATCTAACTTTTTAGTAGGCTTGCCAAAAGGAATCGTTAATCCTACAATATTGCCGCCTAGACAACTCTACGCGTATCTAATAGAAGCGATACCAAATCTACCAAAAGGACTGAATTTTCCGACAAAAATACGTCCAGAAAAAATTAACGAATTACTGGAAATTTCTGAATTAGGCGCATATAGTATTCAAAATACCCTCACCGTTGTGATAAAAATCCCATTAATCAACAACAACGAGTTCAATGTGAATAAAGTGTATCCTCTACCCGTAAGAGTATAAAAAGACACGTTTCGGTTCATAGAAACGACCGTAAAAAATGTTATAATTGATCGAGAGCGTCGAGAATATCTGTCATTCTCAGAAAACGAATTATCCAAATGTTAAGACAAAATTATCAATATTACTGTCATCCGAAAAACGCAAGACAAATAATACGACCAGGAGCGTCATGCGAACTATCGATATTTTTAGGAAAAGACCCTGAAAAAGCGAATTGTACACATCGTTTAGTTAAATTAGAAAATTCTTTGGTCATTGCTATGGAACAAGAAGGGCAATGGATATACGTAGCCCCAGAGACAATAGCTCTCACGATAAACTGTAAAAACTCTGCGACGACTCATGCAACAATTACTGGAACAGGATTATTGGCTTTGGATGGAAAATGTTCCGTCACCTCCATAGATTTTAAGATTGAAAATTTAAAGGAAACTGTACACGAAAAATTCCTACAATTTTTACCACCATTCAATCTATCTATTCTGACTACAGAAAACGAAATACCTCAATCTTTAATATTGGAAAATATTCCGCATACGATAATCAATGATCCATACGAAGTTAACAAAATTGGCGAATGAATCGAAATATTGAAAACAAAATTAAACAAAAATCACGATCATGTGACAACACAGAGGCACATCATAGGGAATTATGCCCTCAGCGGAATGATTCCCTTCGCAATGATTATATCATATTTCGGAATTAAAGCGTTGCAACGGCGACGTTTAAATGCTACATCGCCGAACGACGACCTTGCTGACGTAGCTCCGGCCAGACCGCGAGCTGCCAAACGGAAGGCAACAGCTGACTCACAAAATCCGCGAGTCATATTCACGCGAAATGCACCTCGCACACGCACAACGTAAATGTGTATAAAAAAAAAGAAAATCGAAATATTTATAAAAAAAAGGTATATATTATAATATTAGAAAGGCACCTGTACCTTCGTAATCTATTGTATTATTGTAAGCCGAGAGACGACCCAGAAACAAAACTTGCCAAAGCTATGAGAAAAAAAAAATGTATTATATCGCCGAAATTGGGAATTTCGTCTTCCCAAGGTGGAGGAATGTTGTGCCCTAAAAAGACAGGAATTTTCATATTGCTAACGCATGAGGTTCAAAGACCCCATGCGACGATATCGAGCCCGATATTTCACAAGCCCGATATACCGCTCGACTCAGCCGAAAAAACGCTGAATCGCAATCGAACGAATCGAACGTTCTCGAACGATTGGTTGCGAAAACCCGAGTTAACAATTAGCCGAAAGAATCAATCGAAAGGCAGTCTTCGGCCAGAAGCCGAGGAGGTCGGTCTCAAGGCATAAAAAGAATTGTAATATTGTTGCCTAATTTTAAATAAAATATAAGTTGTCCAAGTTGCAATATCCTGAGTTGGAGATTTACTCGGAACGGGAAAAGTCCCCACATACCCTCGCCCTCGAGCATCCGACAACCCACGGTGTCAGCTTACTCGAGAGCGAATTTCCGTGCTCTCCACGCATCGTCAGAAGCCGCGTCACAACAAACACAAATTCTGGATTTTCATGTATCGTTTATTTTCATAGAGAGGCGAGGCTGTTTGCGTCGTCCATTGGTGCTTCTTTCTCCACCGCCTGGTGGATACCTATATCACGCCAAAATCGGTCCTCGTCGCTGTCGTATTCATCTTCGATTATGAGGGTGTCGTCGTCGTCTTCCTCGATGTCGTAGCCGTTGTGGTCACCGTTTGGATTGCTGTCGGATTGGTTGGCGTTGTTGGTATTTAGCTGTGGTCGGTCGTTGGTCATCCACTGCCGCTCGGTTTCCTGGATTAAGAGGACGTCCCCGAAGCGGCTACCCTTTACCTCAATCCTCGTAGGACCGGGGTTGATGATTCGGGCCGCCAATTCGAAATAGACGTATATGTCTGCTAGCCGCCTTCCTCGATTCGGCCCTTCGTTCTCGAGAAAAAGGTCGGCTAGCACGACATTTCAGTTGGCGGCCTTTCCCTATACCTTTAGGGTCCATGTAGCTCCCTCCACCGCTGACCGGGCGTGGTATACCTCTTCCTCCGTCCACAGTTCGTCCCGTGGGATTAGGTCTCCATGGGTGGCGGGAATCGCCTGATAGGGGCATGCAAGTGCCGCCGGAGGAGCCGTATAGCATTCCTTCTGCTTTGTGGTCACCCGCATACCCCAATCCCCCAGCCACAGGTGCCAATCGCCGTTGTCCTTGATATATTCGAGGGTTGCCTGGTGGAAATTTTCGCCTTCCCGATATAGTATGGCTCGTCCTGGGTAGCCTTCTTCCTCCAGAATCGGATGGATGCCGGGGTCCTCGATGGGCACTTGCTGCCACATTCTTATTATGGCGTTATCCCGGCCATTATTCAAATGAATATAAAATTCATTTCTAGGCACCACGCCCGCCACCGTTACCCCTTCGTACGTCTGTCTCAGCATCTTGGTTGGGAAATTTCGGTACATTGTCTTGCGTGAGTATCGGTTGACTGGCTTTAGATCCTTGAATTTCTGATTTCCGACACGACACTCCTCCCCTCCCTTTTACCATCCCGATGATTTTCCGGGATACCATCCTTCATTATTCTCATCTATTGCTTTGAATAATTCGAATTCATCGTCTTCGTTTGCGCCGTATTGTGGTAGTTCTCTGGCTTGTCGTTCGGTTCTCGATGATTTTATTTCTCATGTCTCCTGTTGCTGGTTGGGCTA
Source organism: Ophion obscuratus (assembly GCA_964007375.1). Classification (NCBI taxonomy): domain Eukaryota; kingdom Metazoa; phylum Arthropoda; class Insecta; order Hymenoptera; family Ichneumonidae; genus Ophion; species Ophion obscuratus. The sequence goes on along the minus strand of OZ023323.1, from coordinate 3,085,687 downwards.
TTTCGTTTTCTCGTTTAATTTCTGTTCGTTTTGTCTTCTGGACCTCTCGCTGCGCCTCCGACCGCCGTTTTCTTTCTTCAGGCGTTCTTCTCGTGATCCGTTTATCTTTTTGTTTTCCCTCCATTTTATTTGTCGACTACCGATTCGTTGGCGCGACACATCTTTATATACCCTTCAGCCTGTGATTATTCCCTCGCAAGATTATCCTTTTCCTTTGTAATTATTTCTGTGTCGGTTTCCGTTTCTCCCGCTAGATAGCGCTTTAGGAGACTCGCGTGGAATTTTCTTCGTTCTTTTTTTGTCTTTGTATCTCCCAAGAGGTAAGTTGCGATTCCCACACATTTTTTGATGGTGTATAGTCCTTCATGCAGGGGCATAAATTTCGCGGTCCTTTGTTTTGCTGGATCCGAGACATTGAGCGCTCGGACCAACACACGTTCGCCGATTTCGAACGTGACCGTTCTATGCGTGTCATTGAACCTTTAAGCCCTTCCCGCCCCTTTTCTTTTAATCCTTTCCAGGACTAGTTCGATTCTTGTTCGTACGTAAGGGTGTGCTCTTGTCCTTTTTTTTAACGCGAGCGCCCATTCTCTCCAAATACGATAAGGCTTTTTTTTATTGCAATTCTGTCGGCGTAAACTCGGTGGTTTCATGCTGCGTGTCGTTAATGCAATCTTGTATAATAGGTACCCATCGATACCATCTTGAATGTCTTTCCGTGAGGAAAGGTCTGAAAAATCGGCCGAGCTCTCTGTTTACCCGCTCGACAATATTTCTTTGCGGATGTCGTATAGAGGAGAATACTGCTTGTATCCCTTCCTTTTTTAGTTATTCTAACCAAATTATGGAAGTAAATTGTGTTCCGTGGTCGAATTGAATCCTTCTGGGCTTACCATATTTTGGGATGTAGTCCTTGAATATTCTGTTGATGGTTGCCGCCGTATTTACTTTTTTTAACGGGTATAGTTTAACGAACTTGGTAAACATGTCGATGATCACCAGGATGTGTTGCACTTCCCCTACTGATTTTGGCAGGGGTCCGTAAAAATCTATGGAGACGCGGTCGCTTGGGCCTTCCGGAATTATAGTTTGCATGTTTGCATAATTCGTTCGGACTGCGACCTTCACCCGTTGGCATACCTCGCACATGGCTATGGTTTGCCATACCTTTTTAGCCATATGGCTACAAGTAAAGTCTTCATTAATCATGTGGAAGATCTTCCGTGCTCTGTAATGACCATATATCTCGTGACACTCTTGTATAAAAGTAGTTACTAATTCGTCAAGCAATATGACTTTCCATTTTCCTGTTCTGTCATGTTTTTGTAAACATTCTTCGTTGATCCTGTATTTTTTCTCCTTCCTGTTCTTGGCAGTTTTTCCACATTTCTTGGAGATTTTCTTGATTCTGCTGTATCAGTCCGATTTTCTTGAATTGTTGTTTGATCTTCCCCGACGGTTGTCTGGCAAGGATTGTCGTGAGCACGATTTTTCCTGGTGTATTTTTGTGCTCGCCACCCTGAAAATCGTATGGCCTGCTTAATGCATCAGCGACCTCGTTGTTTTTTCCAGGGCAGTGCTCGATCTCAAGATCATAGTCTTGGATTAATGGTGCTCATCTTAGCATGCGATCACCGATGAATCGTCCCGTTTTTTAAAATGTTTTTTTTAATGTTCCCGTTTTTTAAATGTTTTTTAAATGTTTAAAATGTTTTGTTGTTTGCGATCGGTTATTATTTTGACCCGGGCGCCAACTAAATGGTTTTGGAATTTTTGAAGCACCCATACAATTGCCAGTAGTTCTTTCTTTGTCGTGGAATAACCTATCTCGGCCCCTTTGAATGTGCAGCTAACAAATGAGATTACCCCTTCTATCGCCCTTCTCATCTTCCTGGCTTAGGACGGCTCCAATCGCGTAATCGTTTGCATCGGTCGTTAGGGTGTATTTTTGTTTCGGATGGGCATGCTTAAGCATCACTGCCTCTACGAAGAGTTGCTTGACTCGTGTAAATGCCTTTCCTTCCTCCGTTCCCCATCTCCATTGTTGCCCCTTTTTGAGAAGTTCTAAGAGAGGCACTGTCTCCTTCGCATGTCTGTCGGTAAATTTGCTGTAGAAATTTATCAGTCATTGTTTTATGTTCCTTGGTGGGGGGTAGTCCCTGATTGCTTGGATTTTCTCTGGTTGCGGTCGCATCCCCGTGATTGTCAAAATATGCCCCAGGAATGATATTTCATGTTGAAAGAATCTGGATTTCTTGAAGTTTAGTGTCATCTTGTTTTTGCTGATTCTTTCGAACAATTGGTCGTGTGTCAAATGGTGCGCCTCGTCTTTTGAAATACATAGGAGGTCATCTACGAAATTGATTATAGAGTTCCCGAGATCCTGGAGTACGATATCTAAACCTCTGATAGGGCTCGCCGTGCTCGTTTTTAACCCGGAGGGTGTTACCGTGAATTGGTAACATTTCCCGTAGTGCTGGAAAGCGGTATAAGGTCTAGATTCTTCATCCAGTGGAATTTGCCAGAAACTACTCGTCATGTCCAAAGTTGACATGATTTTTACCCCTCGACATCTTTGGAATATTTTATTAGTTGGTGGGGCATTATCGTGATCTACGAGAAAAGTGTTGAGTTGTCTGGCGTCTAGGCATAACCGTACTGACCCATCTTTTTATGCCAGTTACCAGTGTATCTCTTGTACTTTCTTGCGATATTGTATTGGCACTGCGTATGAGCGATGGATGTATGGCTCCGGATCCTTTAGTACCAATTTGTGGACCTGTGCTGGTATCCGCCCTGGTTTTTTACTGAAAATATGCCTGTACTGGCCGATTAATGCCTTGAATTCGTTCTTCGTATTTTCAGGCAGGTTCGGACAGTTTCTTAATTTCTGATCAACTTCGTCTTCGGCCAATTCATAATTTGTATCGCTTCCGATTCCGGAAATTTTTACTAATTGTTTATTGTCCCTTTGCCACACCCATCGTCCTTCCTCAAATTCCGCGACGATTTTATTCTTTACTTTGAGTGTGCCCTGGTGTGCGTCGATTCTAACTTGTAGATCTAACATCCCGTCGACTCCTAATATGACCGGTCTGCTCATCTTAGGGATGACTAGCAGTTGTAGTATTCCTTTTGCGTCGTAGAGTTTTGCTTCGGCTATTAATTGTTTTCTGATGGGGCCAGATTTTCCTCCAAACGCTCCGATGGCTTCTGTGCTCCTTACCGGTACTTCTGGGCCATTTTTAAAATTCTTCCTGGTGTTGGTGGTAGAAGTCGCCTGATATACAAGATATCTCGCTCCCGCTGTCGACCAATATTTCGACTGTAATCATTTCTAGGTCGATAGATAGGGTAGGGCATCGTGGCTGGATTCCTCCTATTATTCCCCGTTGTCCAGGGTTTTTCATGGCCTTATTATGCCTTGTTGTGGTACTACTCGATCCTATTTGTTTTTCTCCTTGGCCCCCCGTCTTCCAGCTTCTTTTTGCGATGTGGATATTACGAATTATCCTGATCATCCCCATAGGTATTGGTTGGTCAGGATTTTTGTTATCTTCAGACTCCAGTTTCTTCTTTCCTTCTTCTTTTTGTTTCGATGCACCCTTTGCAGAGCTTCTTTCATGGCGATTTGTACATCCTCGTCTTCTTCCGTTGCGCCTCGTGATATTCCATCCTGTGGTATCTGTACGGGCGCAACGTTTACTCGTTTCCCTGGTTCTGATTGTTGACCCTCGGTGTTTCGTTTTATGCTGGGATATCGCTGGTGCGTAGTCCGCCTTGCGGATGTGGAGTCCATGGTGAAGCGGCGGGGTTATGAGGAGGCCTACCATTCCCGTATCCTGTCTGCCATTGTTGTTGTCTAGGAAATGGTGCTGGCATCGCGTTGGTATTTCCGAATCATCGACTACCCTGTCGTTGATTGTAGAATAGTAGTGGTGGTCCCTGATAGCTTGGATTCCCTGGCCGCCATGGCTGGTTGAATCCCATTAGCCGTGGTCGCCCGAACGTTCCAAATTTCTGGTTTTTCCATGGATTATTTTGCTGCCATGTTGCACCGATGGGTTCTTGTCGACGGGGCAACGATCTTTTTGCATCGAGTGGTCCTGCCCCATCCAAGCTTTCTAGTAATTAGAGGCATGAATCGATCGTTTTTATTCCGCTGACGCGTACTGCCATTCTGATCGACTCATCGAAATGATTAGCGAGTTTCCTGATTATTTGTTCCTCTGCCGGCCCTTCACTTAGGTTCTTGGCATTTCCAAATATCTGGGCTGCATATTCGGTTCGAGTCATCCGGTGTCCGTCCCATTCGTAAGCCCCGAATTCGAGATTTCGGCGTACTTTATCCTGAATTTCTTGGCTCCAGTAACGTTCGCGAAATTTTTATTCGAAGTCGTTAATCGTTTGGACCCTATCCTCGACAATTCTCCACCAATCTTTGAGAGTGTCTTTTAGGGACTAGCTGATTCAATAATGGAAGTCTGTATTTCCGGTGATTCACCAAAATTCCTTGAAATCCTGCAGGAAACGCATTGGTCGTTCTCTGCCGTCGCCATTATACGTCGGTGGTTTTTGTTTTGCCGCGCATGCTTGGCTCACGTTCAGTCCCGCTCCCCAGGTGGTGTTGCACATCGTATTTGAGTTTTGAGCCCGGATATTTTTTTCACACTCCGTGATTCGTTTAGAGTGCTCATTGACCACTTGTCCCACATCTTTTGATAAATGGAGGAGCTGGGATATCGTTCGCCGAATGGCTTCCATTCGAGTGTCGAAATCCTCAATTTTGTCGTCATTTTCTTTTCGCAGCTGATTATGGCTTTGCTCCATTTATTTTTAAGCAATCACAATTTTGCGTTCCGTGCGCTCCTTGATTTTATGGACTTCATTCGTTATTTTGGTGTTGACTTCCTCGTGCAGCTATCATTCTGCTGCTTGATTTCCGCCTTGGTCGTTATGCGTTCCCTTCGCTGCTCGTTGTGGATACTATTCATGGCTTTGAAGAGGGCTTTAATTGTTTCACTTTCTTCAGTACCTCTTTCATCGGTCTCGCCTGACTCTCCGCTGATGTTGAACGTTTCTTCGTTCGGTGTTTCTATCGGTCTGGGTCCGACCGCTGACAGTCGTCCGATATTTCGACGATCCCTTTGACGGGCCTCCTTTAACAATCCATCCGCTTTAGTTGATTCCCAATGGAAGGAGTTTTCATTGTTTTGTTGCGCCATTTTATTCTATTTTATTTTGCTCTATCTTCTTCGACTTTGGTTTATCTTATTTTATTTGGTTTTATTTATTGTTATTCGATTTATTTTGACACCTTTTTACGAGTTTTTCTTTCTTATGTTCGAGCCCCACGTTGCGCCCCAAAATGTAACGGGTCTTAATTCGTTACAAATAAATTTATAGGTTCTGGACTCGAACAGGGAAGAATTTAATAGAAACTCAGGTGTTTTGGGTATTTTTTAACAAAAAATATGATTTAGTCAGTTTTTTATGGCTCGATATAATCTAATAATAACGCTGTGTATAAGTATAATGTGTTGTTTGTGTTGTTTTTGTACGTTTCGCAATATCTTTCTCGGTCGGTCAAATATTCATTACTCGCATGGTACAATTAGATCGGGTAGGATCATTTATCATAGATCGATATCTTTTACCCCTTCTTCCCTAATCCTGTTGCTCCAGTTGGCCCGAGTTGTGACGCGCTCTTGCTGGCGGCGCGATAGGTAGCGATGCTTAGCCTAGGGCGACGCGGTACTTTCCCTTGTATCTTTTCCGTGGGGCGCGTTGGGTCGCGGGGCGCTCCCACTCGTGACGCTAGGACTCGCGATCTACGGGCCGTAGTCGCGCGCGCTCTCTCGTCACGCGTCGAGATCTATTCCCCTACCCTAGGCCTGCCCTTCGCGTCGGAGTGATCGACGCTCTCTTCCGATCAGTTATCGCGCGTCGATAATTGATCTGCCCGGTCTTCGTCCTTGGCGTGCGATGTCGCCACCTACTGGTCTACGATAGTCTATCCGAGCGATTTATCTCGAGTACTCGTCTGGCCCTTTTTTTGCATAGATTTCGGTGCGCTCGTTATTTCGGGATATCTCCTTGTCCTTTCTGCGATCCTGATACGCATTTATCGATAATCACGGTGTGTTTCTGCGTGCGTGTGTGTGTGTGTGTGCGTATGCGTGTGCGTGCGTGTGTGTGTGTGTGTGTTTTCGTACGACTGTCGCGTATAATGCTTGAATATGCGCTTTCTTATCTCCTAATATAATGTTTCTTGTATTTTTCAAATTTAATATTTTTCTGTTATACCTGTCCGTAACGCTTGCTCGTTAGAATACCTTCTCGAACTTTATTTTCTCCTACTATGATTTTCCTATCTATTTTGCGATAATTATTCGCTACACTTAAGTGGTTAACTTTCCTTACTGCTCTTTTTATTTTTCTTTGATTTTCCAATATTTTCTTATTAAGAATAAATTCATTTCAATTCTTCTTCTCTTTATTCTTTAACGTTCCGTTTTCCAGGCGTTTCCGATCCACTAGGGATGTACTCGTCCAGCAGTACTAATTAATTTCCAAAAACGAAGAGAGTGTTCTAATGCTTTTTAAGCGTGACTTCTTTTTTTCCTTGTTTCTCAACGTTCCGTATTCTCAGCGTTTCCTGTCCACTAGGGATGTACTTTGCCAAGCAGTACTAGTCGATCCACGAAGGATGAAAGAAGTGCCTTTCCTCCTAAATTCCCGTCCTTTTATACCCTGATTTTAACGCTTTTTCTTTCCCCTTCTTTTCCATCTTCCCTTAATCAGATTAGCGGGTTATCCTGATTTTACTGCTTCTTCTTCCCGTTCTCTTCTGTATTCCTCTAATCCAATTAGTGTAACGTCTAAATAAATTGTGCTACTGTGCTGTGTGGCCGTTACTTTCCCTTTGTTGTTGTCCGCCATTAATTTAATTAGCGTGCTTGTAGGTTCGGCCAACGTGACCCTGTGTTGGTGTTAGTCTGTTTTTCCCTTACCCCTTCCTTTTCCCGAAATCAGTAAACTCCTTTGAATATTTGAGGCGATAGTCTCTTGGTTTGTTCATGAGACGGTCTTTACCGTCTCATCGTATTGAGCAGGGAAGAGTATTTTCAGATGTTTGAATTGATCGAAACGTGGGATATATCATCTGTAGCATTAGTTGTTGTATAAATCGTGTTCTAAATTAGTATTATTTTTATAAACTAGAAAATTCGTTTTCTTAAATTATGTTGAAGAACTCAAAAAATATCAATATAATCGAAATTGTCATAGGAATTTTGATCGAATAAATTAATCATCCGCGCATTTAGAGTAAACCTTATGCATACCACGATCACGCGCTCGGGGGTATTCGAGAGGATATCGCACTCGACGCTGAAGCCGAGGAGGCTCATTGCGTCTTCGAGGGTCTCCTATTTCTTGGCTAGTCTCATCAAGGGCATTGATTCACGTTTATAGTTCAACTGCGGCTAGCCTGACAAGTGGCTCGTAGCTACTTGTCAACATTAGATGAGGATTACCGACAGTCGCGTTGGGCTTCATCATCATCGGGGTTCCCTTTATACCGCTGTAATTATTGAAATCAGCATAAAGACTTTTTACTTTGCTGACCGGCTCGTCGACCGCAATCGATGGCTTTTCGGTCTTCAGGTCCAGTATGTTGAATTTGCCATGTGCTCGGTGATGTCGATCGCAGCTTGCCGGGCTTCGTCGGTCATCAGGTCGTGTGACGTTGCGAAACTCGTATTTCTAACGAGTTTGTCCAGTGTTCCTCGGGCCATATCGTGCTTCGTCTTTTTCTTTGAGTTCGCAAATGCCTCCACCGCGAGTTTTGCAATGCGGCAGGTCATCGTGAACTACGACACGTGGGGCGGCCCCATCCTTGGTGAATCTTGGTACGTTGGACTCTTCAACTTTTGCGCAACGCAGTCCTCCTGCAGTGGTCGCGAATGATTCTTTAATTATTGAGACTGCGAGGATCCTTTTACCTGACAATGTTGGAAGACAGTCATATTTTTCTTCATCTTCACTTTCCAGTACCTCATTTTTTCTTACCTGTATTCGAAGCCGGAGAAAGAAATGATGTCATTTCTTTTCTTGCACTTCTAACTGTTTCTAATTAGAAAGAAGTTATATTTTTTTCACACCCTAACCCTACTTAGGAGTTAAGCTTTCAAAATCATGGTAGGTATTGAAACGAAGACTGCGTCAGACTGCTCGTCAGTCCGTTATTGGCGTCGAGATCGGTGCCATCGATCAATGGCGTCGATATTTTTTTTTAATTATTACTTGGCGTCAACACTTCTTTTCATTAACTACGTAGCTCAATGCCCATTAGCTTGAATTATATTCAAAACTTTAAGCCGTGTTTCGCTGAAAGATAAATCGAGATTGATTTAGTAGTTCTCGAGTCTTAAACATCATAATACAGAATCTTCCGTTTTACTATATTTAACATGAAATTATCATTAGTAACTTCATCTAGAAGTTTGTTTGCCGTTGCTTGGGTTTAGAATCCGAAGTTTCATGGTTTTAGAATTTGAAACTTAACAATCTCAAACGTACGGAATTTTTGCTTACACTAAGAAAATTTACTTGCATATTTACGTTGTAGAAATTCGAAGAAATAAAAAAAAATCATTGCATTTGAACGATGATGCAAAGTTCGACATCATGAGAACCTTGGATTTACCAAAGATGGCTGAAAATAATAAGTTAAGGGGAAGGTAGGGGTTTCAGCGTGAAAAAATACACTTTTTTGTGATTTTTTTCATGTATATGGTTAGAGTAAATTTATTGAAACCTTTTGTACATTGTTAAGTGTTATTTCAAGAACAGTCCGTGAAATTTGTACGCGAAAATATCCACAAACAAGCCGGTGCCGCGTTTTTCTCGAGACCACTTTTTCAAAGTCCGTGTTCTCTGCCATTTGAAAACTACATGACCGATTTATTTCAAACTAGTTACACACTTTCTACATAGAAAATACCTCCCCCAACGGTTAATTGAAGATTTTTTTTACATTGAGGGGGTTTTCCACCCCAAAAATGGCGGAATTTTTCGTGAAAAATAGCACTTTACACTTTATATGACCACCGAAAATGTTGAAATGAAAAAAAAAAATTATCAAAGCCCGTTGGGGGGAGGATTTGATGATACTTTGACTAAATTTTAATGGTACTTGATTTCAGATAATTTCTAACTGAGATACAGTGAACACCGCAAATCGTGTTTTTCCAGAGGCGTTCTTGGAAAAGCTTTGTCACCGTCTTGTTTGTGGATATTTTCGCATACAAATCTTACGAAATGTTTTTGAAATTACACTTAACAATGTACACAGGTTTCAATAAATTTACTCTATCCATATGGATGAAAAAGAAACGCAAAAAAAGTTTTTTCACGCTGTAACCCCTTCCCTCCCCTTAAGCATATGCCCACGAACCCTAAGCAAACCCAAACATATAACTATGATACTATATCACGAAAAAATGTTGTGTCAAGATCGTGTACAAGCATTATAGGATATATTTATATCGGATTATGGGATGATTTGAACAGGTATGCTTTCTCCACGGGATATCGTCGTTTTTTGGAATGTCTCCAACCGGGATATTTTTGAAAACGATCACCTGGTGTGCTAGTTTGAAGCCGTGGTAGAGAATTTTTGTAGATAATTTAGCGTGGAAAACTTGGCGATTAGACGCGATAATTACTTCTGCTTCGCTCTATAGCTTTTGTGGGGCTCTGAGTTACTTGGTACACGAGCGATGGATTTTTTTGCTCGCTTTTACTTTCTTGAGCTCTCCCTCTCTCTATCTCTCTGCCCTTGCGCTCTCCGTGCTCTATCCCTTCTGGCCTCTCTCTCGCTCGCCTTTCTCGTCCCCCGGGCGACATTAAAACTTTCGACGCAGTGGTTAACGTGCCGCGACACCGAGGGGTAAGAAAGAGGGACACAAGACTGTCGAAGGGACTCTGAGAAGAGAGGCAAGCCCCGACGGCAAGGGGCGGAGGGGGATTATTCCCGATAAAGAACCGACGCGATTTTTCGATTGCCCTGCGGCCGAAAGGATTCTCCGCAATTCTCGTATTTCCCCGCCTTGTCATCAGCCTCGAAAACGCATTGGGCGTTTCTCGACCCCTGAAGCGAAAAATAAAGTCTCATAAGGTCTAGTGCAAGAAGAGGACGGGGAGGCGGAAGAGGATGAGGAGAAGGCGAGAGGAGATGCGGAAAGAAGGGGGCTCTTCGAAATGGAGCGATGTAGTAAAACAAGTAATCGTTCAATGCGTCGACAAACTTTCACTAGTTTGTCACTTTCTAGTGAATATATATATATATACAGGGTGAGGCACTAACTGTTGCCACCTTGAATATCTCTGTAATTATCGACGTCACGAAACAATGTTTGAAACAAAAGTTGTACTGTACGAAAGGGGTCATCAAATGCGACCATTTTTTTTACCTCAGTGGAGGCGCTGTCGCACAGTAAAGGTCACCTCCACTTTTTTGAATGGGACGGTACATTTTTTTCAACTATCTTGGAGAGCATCGAAAACTGCATAAAAAAATTTAGGGGTCAAAGTCGTTTAAGGTAAAAAAGTGACATGAACTTTATTTTTGTGTGAAATTACCTTTATTCACTGTAGATGTTCAAAGTGATTGCTATTGGAATCAATGCAGTATTGCAACCTCCTCATCACGGATTGTGTAAAATCTCTTATCACTTCGGCATTTATCGAATCACAGGCTCGAAGAATTCTCTCACGCATATCATACGGCGTAGTTGGACGTTCTTTATAAACAAGATCTTTCAAGTATCCCCACAAGAAATAGTCCAGAGACGTCAAGTCTGGTGAGCAAGCCGGCCACGATACAGCTCCTCCGCGTCCAATCCAACGATTTGGAAATCTCTTTTGCAATTTATTTCTAGCTATCAGCGAAAAATGCGTCGGGCACCCACCGTGTTGATACCACATACTGTTTCTTGTTTCTAAAGATATTTCTTCCAATAACGGACCTAATGTTTCTTGAAGGAATATGGTGTACATTCTACCATTAAGATTCCCTTCGATGAAATAAGGGCCTATTATTCTATCCCCAATAATCCCACACCATACATCAACCGACCACGGTTTTTGGTGTGCAACTTGCCGCAGCCAATGTAGATTTTCAGTCTTCGTAAATTTAAACTAAACTAAACTTCCAAAAATTTCATCTCCGTAAATTAGAAGCATATTAGTTTGCTCTTCAAATAATACATCATTTACATTCGCTTCATTCATTAATACTAGTCTCACCATTCTTACTATCGTTATCTTGGGCTTGTTTGGGCGAAACATTGTACAATGTTCCGTGTACATTATCGGTTTGGTGCCGTTGTTTACATACAAGACAATGGCAAAACTTCGGCGATAGGTGCTGAAGTGATAAGAAAGTCGTGATGAGGAGATTGCAATACTGCATTGATTCCAAAGGCATTCACTTTGAACATCTACTGTGAATAAAGGTAATTTCACATAAAAATAAAGTTCATGTCACTTTTTGATCTTAAATGACCTTTAACGACTTTGACCCCTAGATGTTTTTTATGAAGTTTTCGATGCTCTACGAGATAGTTGAAAAAAAATGTACCGTTCCATTTAAAAAAAAGGAGGTGACCTTTACTGTGCGACAGCGCTTCCACTAAGATAAAAAAACTGATCGCATTTGATGACCTCTTTCATACGGTACAACTTTTGTTTCAAACGTTGTTTTGTGACGTCGATAATTATAGAGATATTCAAGGTGGCAACAGTTAGTTCCTCACCCTATATATATATATATATATATATATATATATATATATTGTGACGGGCCTTATTTCGTTACAAATAAATTTATAGGTTCGGGGACTCGAACAGTGAAGAAATTAATAGAAACTCAGGTGTTTTGGGTATTTTAACAAAAAGTATGTTTTATTCAGGTTTTTATGGCTCGATATAATGCAAAAATAACGCTATGTATAAGTGTAGTGTGTTGTTTGTGTTGTTTTTGTATTTTCCGCAATGTTTTTCTCGGTCGGTCAATTACTTTTCACTCGCACGGTACATTTAGTTCGGCAGGATCAGTTATCCTGGATCGGTATTGATTATGCCCTGTCTTCTATTTCCGTGGCTTCTATTGGCCTGAGTTTGCGGCGTGCTTTCGCTAGCGGCGCGATAGGTATCGATGCATAGCCTATAGCGACGCGGGCTTTCCGTTGTATCGTTCCCTTAGGGCGAGTCGAGTCGCGGCGTTCTCTCGCTCGTGGCGCTAGGACTCGCGGTCGTCAGCCGCGGTCTATGGGCCGTGGGCGCGCGCTCTCTCTCTCGTCCCGCGCCACGATCTATTCCCCTACCCTAGCTCTGCCCTTCGCGCCGCGGTGATCGATGATCTCTCCCGATCAATTATCGCGTGTCGATAATTGATCGCCCGGTCCTTGATCTAGGCGGGCGATGTCGCCACCGACCGGTCTACGATAGTCTAATCGAGAGATGTGCCGCGAGCACTCGATTGACCCTTTTTTGCATAGGTTTCGGCGCTCTCGTGATTTCGGAATACCTCCTTGTCCTTTCTTCGATCCTGATCCATATAGCTTGGTGATTACGGTGTGTGTGCGTGCGTGTGTGTGCGTGTGTGTGTGTGTGTGTGTGTGTGTGTGTGTGTGTGTGTGTGTGTGTGTGTGTGTGTGTGTGTGTGTGTATGTGTTTCGTATGACTGTAGCGTACTCTTCCTTATCTCCTAATGTAATATTTCTTTTATTTTTCAAATTTAATATTCTTCCCTTATATCTATTCGCAACGCTCGCTCGCTATGCTACCTTCTCTGATCCTATTTCCTCCTGCTCTAATTTTTCTATCTATTTTCGATAATTGTTCGCTCCCCTTAAGTAGTTAACTTTCCTTATTGCTCTTTTTATTTTTCTTTGATTTTCCAATATTTTCTCGTACAAAAAAATGTATTTTAATTCTTCTTCGTTTTTTGTTCTTTAACGTTCCGTATTCTAGACGTTTCCGATCCGCGAGGGATGTACTTGGTCCAGCAGTACTTGTTATCTTCCAAAAATGAAGAGAGCTTTCTAAAGCCTTTTAGGCGCGACTCCGTTTTTTCCTTGTTTTTCAACGTTCCATGTACCAGACGTTTCCGATCCGCGAGGGATGTACTTTGTCCAATCGTACTTGTCGATCCACGAGGACTGAAAGAAGCGACCTTTCTAATGCTTTTTAGGCGCGACTCCGTGTTTCTCTTGTTTTTCAACGTTCCATGTATCAGACGTTTCCGATCCGCGAGGGATGTACTTTGTCCAATCGTACTTGTCGATCCACGAGGGACTCAAAGAGTGTCTTTCCTTCCAAATTCTCGTCCTTTTATACCCAGATTTTAACGCTTTTCAGGTCCCCTTCTTCTCCGTCTTCCTTTAAGGAGTAAGGCCACTGTAACGGCCCAAAAAAAAGGTTTTTTCACTAATTTTTTGCTCCCGAAATTGAAGGTATTTGAAAAAAAACTTTTAATGGTGTTATCGGGCATACATTCAACTTTATTATAAAATTTTTTTACAGTAAAAAAAAAACAAAATGGCGGTTCCACAGCTATCCTCCCGGGACATGTTTTGCTTCCAGGGCTCCGCGGCACGCAGCACCACTGGTGCACTTTTGAATCTAGAACAAAAAAAAAACCATTAATCTAGAGGGCTATAGCTAGAGAATGTCGATCGGATTTTAAAAAGTATCAATTTTTGTGGATTTGGCGTGCGTTTGAAAAAAAAAATTGATTTTTGACGAAAAAAACGGCAAGTTTTTTGTTAATAAAAAATCAATAAATAAAGTTCTTGAAAATTCCGATCGACATTCTCAAGATAATGTAAATGTTCACATCTGGTTAAAATTTCGAGTAAAAAAAATGAAAATTGTTCGAGTTATGCTACGTGCCATTTTGAAAAACCATGTTTCGAGAAAAACGCGTTTAAAGTTTTGCGAATAGTTTTTTATTGGAAAAAATTTAAAAAAGAAGTTAAAAGGATTTAAACTATTTTTAAACTAGAGGGTTTAAACTATTTCTTAAGCCAATAAAAAAAAATCGATTTTGCAAAAAATTTACAGTGGCCTTACTCCTTAATTAAATTAATGGTTATCCGGATTTTACCGGTTTTTCTTTCGCTGTAGTTCAAATAGTCGTTGTGTCCAGTTTTCACTGGTTTTACTTTCCCATTTCTTTGGTCTACCCTTAATCTAATTAGTGGGTCTCTCGCTTACCCAAAATCGGTTACCTTTTGAATTTGTGGTGGGGGGAAATAATGATGAGACGGACCTGTACGTCTCAATATATATATATTAGACTGATTAAAAAAAAAAAATTATTCTGGATTCTCGTGCTATTGTTGGGCACTAACAAAAGAAAATTTCTCTAAAAAAATGGGCGCGGTCACTGAATATTTAGAGGTGGCTATCTCGACTTTTTTGTATTTGAATTTTTTTAACGAACGTATTGCATTTAAGCATAGTCATGGCTTCGGATTACGGATAAAAATCGGAAAAGTTTTAAGTTTGTTCTTTTACAAACATAACAGAAAAACTGACCATACGTCGAAGTGCACACGAAACGATGAAAGAAGTTTTCGAACAATGGAAATGTGCTGAAATTCCAACGCGTCAATTGAATAACGCAATCTCGAAATCAATAAAACACCATCTAGTCTGGAAAAAACTTTTAAAAAAATCGGGTTAAAAAGAATTTGCCGTCACAAATATCGAAGGAGCGTAAATTTAAGAGAGATTTGAACAAACTGTTCAACGTTGCACATTTTCGTTCTGCTCAAAATGTTAACGAACTTGAGAATGGCTGGGAAGAAATGTAAATGAGTTTGAAGATAATATAAGCGTAGCATTTTGAAATCCAAATATACGATTTATGAATAAAAGCTTATAATTTAATTTTTCGTAAAAAGTGCGAAATATTAATGCGTATAAATAAATCTACATGAATAACGAGAGTAGTATAGACGCCATTATTGATCTACCTGGATTTGAATTGTGAATATTGCAATCTTTTCAAATTGTTAGAGTTTATTTTTGTTACGAAAAAGCTGCTGGATGTGATTTTTATCCGTAATCCGAAGCCATGACTATGCTTAAATGCAATACGTTCGTAAAAAAAATTCAAATACAAAAAAATCGAGATAGCCAGCTCTAAAAATTGAGTGACCGCGCCCATCTTTTTAGAGAAATTTTGTTTTATCAGTGCCCAACAATAGCACGAGAATCCAGAAGGAAATTTTTTTTGTGAATCAGTCTAATATATATATATATATATATATATATATATATATATATATATATATATATATATATATACATATATATTGCGACGTACAGGTCCGCCTCATCAACAAATAACCCCACAAGAATTTCAAAGAGTTAACCGATTTCGGGAGAGGGAAAGTGTAATCACCGGATAAACCGGCTAATTGCATTGAAGGGAAGACAGAAGAGAAGGGGAAACGAAAAGGCAGTAAAGTAGGCATATAAAAGGATGGGAATTTTTGGGAAAAGGCCCTCCTTCTTTGGCTGGAAAGTCAATCGGTACCAAGCGCATTAACACTGACCCTAGGGGGAGGAAAGTGTGGAAGGCGGAAAATCGACAGAGCAGCTAAAAGGTGGAGTCACTAGAGTCATAGAGTACTCTCAATTATCTAAAAACCTTGGCCGGTACTCAGCCAACGTTAATACTGACCGCAAGGGAAGGAAAGCGTGGTGGATGGAGGGTCAAGGTGAAAGAAATTGAGAAGGGTTGAAAGATTAACTTGAAGCAACACAGCTAAAAGGTGGAGGCACTAGAGTAGAAGAGTACTATCAATTATCTAAAACCTTGGCCAGTACTCAGCCGACGTTAATACTGACTGCAAGGGAAGGAAAGCGTGGTGGATGGAGGGTCAAGGTGAAAGAAATTGAGAAGGGTTAAAAGATAAATTTAAAGCAAAGTGGCAGTAAAGCAGCTAAAAGGTGGATCCACCAGTCATAAAGTACTCTGAATCTTCTGAAAAACCTGGCCGATACTCAGCCGACGTTAATACTGACCGCAAGGGAAGGAACGCGCGGTGGATGGAGGGTCAAGGTGAAAGAAAATTGAGAAAGGTTAAAATATTGAAATAAAGAAACGTACAAATAAAAATATTATAGAATAAGAGAAAAAGTTAAGAAAAAGTATAATCGGAATAACTAACAACATAGGAGAAGCAATTATCGAATAGTAAATAGAACAATTGTATTAGGAAAGCATAAAGGGCGAAAAGGGTATTTTAATTTGCGAACGTCCCGATACTCATAAAAAAACAACACACACGCACACCTACATAAAAAAAAACGTAAACATTGAGCGAGCCTGCGCGTCACGATCCACCGCGCCGCAATCGTTAGAGCGAGTAAGGGAGGAGGTAAAAATTATCGACGCATGATAATTAATGGGGGTCGCGCCCGAAAGGGTTGCCATCCGAGTAATTACGCGAAGTGAGCATTTACCGACGGAGAAAAACATTTCGGAAATTACAAGAACAACACAAACAACACACTACACCTACACAAGGCGGTCTTTTCTATTGTATTGTTAAGCCAATTGCATAAATTGCCTTAGTTAGAGCAAAGTCTTTATTTTATATTCGTAGAATAAGAACGAACAAATATCGTAAAGTTATATTTTTCCGGTAAGATTTTATAGCTGCGGCCCAAAACTTGTATACATGACCAGGCGACTATCATAAAGAAAGGAAACCCTATCCAGAAACAAATATCGCTACGTCTCACGACTCGCATGAGTAAGTGAGCCCTTACATAAATCTTGGCTAAGATCGAATTTTACGGCTTTCCGCCCGCAATACGCGGCCGTCGCCCAAGCCACTTAAAAATGCACGTAGTCCAGAAAAGGAACTGTGAGAAAATCTATGTATCGGTGGGTCCCACGCTGCATCGACGAATCATACCGAGTTACCCCACCATCGCTACAAATATCGACCCTATGCAGCAAAGAATCGATGATTTAGAAATCAGAATCGTAGAAACCCTGTTACGACGAGGTTCTCCCTCCGAGTCCTCTGCTGTTAGCTGCTACGCTAACAATAACTACGTACAGAGTATACGGGATAACGCGCACAAGTCTTATTAAGAACTCGGTATAGTGCATCGAATCGTTTGTTGTAACGTCTAAATCGTCGCATTAAGAAACCGAATAAGTGTTATCCGCATCCGAGTGTAATCTATATTATTGTAAACCTCAATCATATGTGAAATTAAACAACTTATTATAATATACTCGTGATCTTCTCCTTTGTGTGAACCTGAAGACACCTTGTCCTAACGAATCCTGACAAGCTCTGATTCTTCACCTGTTTCACACCGTATTCAACAAGGTTCGTCCTCTTTCTCCGAAGATCTCGACCGTTCGCCGCAACGGAAGTCCGAAGGAAAGAGACCTTTGATCTACTTTTCGGCAAGTACTCCAAAACACACGTGAAACTCGTCTCACTTCTCACTTCGGTCCTGACTCTGATCTCGCAGCAAGATTGCGCCGTCAATAAAGACACCGTTGGGCTACAGACCTAGTGTTACGCGTATTACCACCTTGACACGTAATACAGCCCTGGAAAGGCTTTACCAAAAACTTAACCTGGCGATTCGAAAACCATAGGTTCTTTATAAAGACGAGTGACCTTGTGATGTGTATTTTGCACAAGGATAGAGTTAATAATGGACGCTAGTTGGATTCGAGTCATAAAAAGCCACTTTGCGTAACATAAAATTGGCGATCCTGCCAGGATTAATAATCGATGAAAAATCGTAATACCAAAATATCAAGTGGAAATGGTTGCCAAAACTCCACGAAGGAGGGTGTAAAACTACGAACATCAAACCTGTGCGTGAGTGAACGTTAAACAGACTTAGTCAATTTTGTGTTAACGGAAAAGACATTGTCACACTGAATTTTCCGTAAGTGAGCAACGAACAATCGTGTATCGGAACTTGCACGTACCGCGCATCTATAAGACTTCGCTGGAGGAGCACGAGCACGGGAAGGATTGAATTAAAACTGGGGGAGACACGCCTTCAGAAAATAACCTCAACTCCGACGGTAGGCTGGATCATCAATCGACGCGAGAAGTCTACAACCGATCGTTGTAACATTGTTCGCCGCTTCAAGACATCGAGATTAACATCGTTCGAATAGTATTGTATGCGAACATTGAATAAGAGTAAGTCTCAAGACCCTACTCATTTTGTAAGAGAATTGGAAACTCTTATAACAAGACTTTTCCGCAGTTATCATTCTGCGCACGACAAATTAAAAATAGGAAGTTGTAATTACCTTATTCTTAAAACAACGTAATTAAGTAATTTTGTGTGTTTAACTTCGAAAGAACCACTAGCATTGGAAGCTATGTCCAGTCCAAAAATAACGAAAAGAGATAAAAATAAAAAATATAATAATATTTTGATACTTCCATAGATGAAAGATCGGTGATACTGGTAATAAATAAATTCATAAATCTAGTGGTGCTAGTGGAATTTAATATTATGACAAAGATCATGTAATTTGAAATCATTATTTATATTTTCATTAATAATTAACAATTTTTCGGATCACGAGAATCTTCAAAACTCAACATCGTCTGACAATTATTATAATTAATAATCATAAGTATCGAATAAGAAAATATAATTACGCAAAAAAAAACAACGGAAATCTTGATAAACTATAGATATATATATACAAACGAAACGAAAACGAAAAGTAATGTCAATAACAGGAAATAGCATATCAGGAAGAAGTATTATAATTGAAGAAATCCCCAATCACGTAAAGAAACTCAAAAAACACATTTCACGAATCCTGTTTAGTTATTTTCTCTATTATAAAAATCACCCCGAATGGGAACCGAAAGAAGATTTGTACGCGCTGAGGAAATCTGAGCGGATAGAAAAAATTACTTGGAAGTTTCACAAAGACCCAAAGAATCACCCACGGTTATTAGCATATCACGACACACCTCATTCATTAGATTATATTCTAGCATTCACAGGAAAAAAGGGTATTGAAGAAATTCCAGAACAAAATCTTGCCATAGCGTTGCGACCGGAAAATCGAATCGCCAAAACAAGACAATTAGATTCAGAAACATCTAGCTCGAGTGAAACCAGACCACCACGAAAAAAACAATCAATCGAAAATCCTATACTCACAAAAAATCTCAAAGAAGCCGAAGTAGCGAACTCTCAACTTGCCCTGTTAGTAAACAAGTACTTTGACGAAGGACTTACGCTAAAAGACAGAGCGACAGAAGAGGTAAATTTACGAGACGCGGAAATTGAAAAATTACAACACGCGCTTCAGGAGGGTGAAAACAAAATAAGACTGCTCACAAAAGAAATCAGACTGCAGGGACAACAAATCTCCCAATTTGATTTCGTGAAATTAGAACTCGAAAAAACACAACTCGAATTAAAAACTGAGCTGGTCCATGTACAAAAAAGTAACGATAGCAATCTTGCTCTTGTAGAACGGATAGGTCAAGCGAATCTTGAACAAAATAACATTATTAAAACACTTGAAACCCGAAACTCGGATCTCGAGAGCGAATTCGCGAGAACTTTACAGAAAAAACAATCAGAACTTTCAGCACAACACGATGAAATAAACGAGCTTAGACGTAACTTACAAAGAATTCAGGTAGAAAAAAAGGAAATAGAAAAGGAAAAGTCAAGCCAGATCATTAAACAGAAATACTTACAAGATCAGGTAGAGATCATTAAAACAGAAATCCAATCGTATCAAGAACAAATCGAAATACTTGAAAGTACGAACCGAACGTTAGAATCCCAGATTATAACGCAGAAGCAATACCTCGAGAAAGAAACCAGTGAAACCCGAGATCAATTTAAAGCTCTACAAGAACAAAACGCCCATAGGCAAGAACAAGTGATTAAAGAAATAAAAAAGAACTGTGATGCTCAGTTTAAAAGACAACTAAACGACAAGATACGGGAATTCCAACAGACTGAAGACAGACTTATAAAAGAGAAACAACAATTAGAAGAACAAGCAAGGTTAGAAATCCAACAAAATAAAGAGAGGATCTTGCTGGACTGTAAAAAGGAAAAGGAAGAATTAGAAAGCACTATCTCGAAAATACAAGCCAACCTTAAGCAGAAAGATCAACACATTACAAATTTGAACTCCACCATAAACGACTTAAAGAGAGTACACCAACAACAAATGACTACTCTGACTATTACTAAAGACCAACAAGAACGGACGAACGAATACGAAACGAAAATGTTGAGAACCGAAAATTCTCAACTCCGACAAGACCTACAGACTATGAGAGACGAAGTAAAAAATCTCGAGACCATGATGAGACAACTTATACGGACACAGGAGTCACAATCGAACTCCTCCCAACCAGACCAAAGGCCATCTCATTATGACGGGCGACCACCGAATAGACCTCATCGGAATGTTCCTAATGCACCACCACCTGGGAATCCAGATGATGATGACCCCGACGACGATGATGACGACAACGAAAGTCAGCCTAACAGAAGAAGGAACTATGGCCGCGGACCACAACAAATGTCCCACGACCTGCTGCCGAATCAAACCGCACCAGCAAAGGATACTATAGATATAGTACCTATCTTCACCGGAGACACGGGAGAAGGAGCGGTCAACATCTCGGAATGGACAACAAAAGTTGACAGAGCAAGGCACTGGACAGCGCCGGAACAACACGTCCTACTACTGGAAAATATATTAACTATGAAAATCAAAGGAAGAGCACAGAGCTGCATCTCGAATGTCGACATCTACACATACGACCAATTAAAAGACGTTTTGATAAAACGGGTCAACCCGGTGAAGTCATCGTTGCTACTCATGAACGAATTAACAGCATGCATCCACATTCAGGGAACGATCCAAGAGCACAACACCAGATTCCGAAGAATCTATATATCTTGGTTAAACGCTAAACGACTCGAACTTAAACAGACTCATCAGACCGACGAATCAATCACTATATATTTACAGATATCTGACAAAGACATAATCCAGACTTATTTGCAAAGCCTTAAGGAAGACACACGAGCTTATCTCAGAACGAAGGACATATATTCGCTCGCTCAAGCAGAAGCAACAGCTCGAGAACACGAAGATTTCAAAAGGAGCATCCAAAGACAACGAGGAATGTTTCATGAAACTCAGCACTTAAGAAAACCTGAGAAACCCAGATTCAACCACGAAAAGCCGAGATTCGGTAACAAACCACAGGAAAAAGAAGAAGTTCTTCTCGATGAATAAATCTAGCATTCATCACACGGAATCCAACGAATACGAGTCGTACGACGAGGAGGAGGAACACGAGGGAATGACGGAAGAAGAACGGCAATATCAGAACGACATCCAACAATTCAATCTTGACTCAATAAACACAACCAGCCAGATGAACGAGGCCCTCGAGTATGTCATGGTGATGAATCATCCACACAGAAAGTGCACCTATTGCAGAAGACCCGGACATACGGAGCTGTATTGCAATCAGAAGAAGAAGGATCAAGGAACACCGAGTCCCTTCAACAAAGGTACCGATCAGAAGAAGAAGGCTGCCCAAAAGGGAAACCAAAATTTTCGGGAAACCTCGCACCGGAAGAAACCTCCTCAACCGGAAGTAAACACGACAAACGGAGAACAAGAAAACACAAGCGACGACGAGAGCACCTACGACGCGAGCACATCTCAGCAATAGATCGAGGACACCTTTTTACTGCAAAATTTGACTTTGAACAGACGACATTTAAAACCCTAACGATATTAATAGATACGGGAGCATCCATTAATATAATCAAAGAACATCTCGTGAAGGCAAAACACATAATTAAAAAACCTATCCTCTTTAACACCGGTAAAAAGACAAACAAAACGCTTGGCTACACATTTATAAAGTGCAAAGGAAATATTAACGACCAACATGACAAATTTCATATAGTTCCGTCAGATTACCCAATTAGGGAAGACGCATTGATAGGAACTCCTTTTATACTGAACAATGATGTAATAATCGATCTACCCCGAAAAAAAATAAGAGCTAATAAAAATTATCAAGAGATAGAATCCTCCGAATTCACTGTGTCCGCTGGACACTTTTTAACGATCCCCGTGGAAGTGGAGAAACGGAAGGGAACAGTACTAGTAAGAACTCCTCAAGGAGAAAGCATCCATCACATAAAGGAAGGCATCGAAAACATCCCGTTAGCAAACGAAGGAAAAAAGAACATCTCTTCTCAGACAAAAAATATTCAAATTTTCGAAATAAAACCACGATTGACAGGCAATAAAATTAATCAAAGTAGTAAAAGGATTCAGGAATTAAAAGCCAAGACGAGGTTGGACCATATTAAAAGTACCAAAGAGAAGGATGAAATTTGTAAAGTTATACAGAATTACTCAGACTTATTCCAGTTGGACGACGATAAACCAGCAAGTACTAACCTAGCAGAACACTTGATCGTGATCGATGAACCAACTAAACCTATCAATACAAAATCCTACAGACCACCTAAAATTCATCAGGAGGAAGTAGACAAACAAGTACAAGAGTTAGTAGAAAAGAAAATAGTCCAACATTCTCAATCACCATTTAATGCACCCGTTTGGATAGTACCGAAAAAGAAGGATGCGTCAGGAAAGACAAAGTGGAGAATGGTAATTGACTATAGAAAATTGAACGAAAAAACAGCCCAGGATTCATACCCCTTACCAGTTATAGAAGATATTCTTGACGACTTGGGAAAAGCAGCAGTATTTTCTGCATTTGATTTGAGTGCAGGATTCCACCAAATACCAATGGAGAAAAAATCGAGAAAATATACCGCTTTTAGTACAAACCAAGGACATTTTGAATACCTACAAATGCCTTTTGGACTAAAAAATGCACCCGCAACTTTCCAGAGAATGATGAACACTGCATTGAGAGGTTTAATAGGAAAAATTTGCTTTGCATACCTTGATGATATAATAGTTTTTGGAAAAACCATGGAAGAACATAATCAGAACCTAATAATACTCTTCAATCGATTGAGGGATACTAATCTGAAATTGCAACCGGATAAATGTGAATACGTGAAACCCGAACTCGAATACTTGGGACATGTTATTACACGTGACGGAGTAAAACCCAACGCAGAAAAATGCAAAGCCGTAAAAGAATTTCCTACACCCAGGACAGCTAAGCAAGTTAAATCATTCCTAGGACTCGCTGGATACTATAGAAAATTTATCCCGAAGTTTTCTGCCATAGCTAAGCCTTTGACTGATCTAACAAAAAATTACCAGGAGAACAGGAGTAAACCAATAACATGGACGGATAAGTGCCAGGTAGCATTCGATACTTTGAAAAATATCCTTATCACGGATCCTGTATTAAAGTACCCGGACTACACAAAAAAGTTTGTATTGACGACTGATGCCTCAAACCAAGGGCTAGGAGCTATATTGTCACAAGACGGACATCCATGCGTTTATATATCTAGAACGTTGAATAAAGCTGAAACTAACTACACCACAACGGAAAAAGAATTACTTGCTATAGTTTGGGCAGTGAAGCGTTTCAGACAATATCTCTTAGGAAGAAAGTTTACGATAAAGACCGACCATCAAGCACTAAAATGGTTAGCTAATAAGCCAGACCCTGCTTCCAGGCTATTACGATGGAGACTTAAACTCGAAGAGTACGAATTCGATATTGAATACGTAAAAGGAAAACATAATGTAGCAGCTGACGCATTATCTAGGGAAGCTCATATGGAATTACCTGAAGACGAGACATTTGACGAAAGCCGTAACCAAATTAATTATAACCTACGATCAAGAGATTCAAATTCTGTCAAAGATTTTGAGATTTCCAATAGAAAAGAAGAAATAAATGAAGACGAAACCTCAGATCAACCGCAAATCGAGTTAGACATAGCATTGCCTTACGACTATTACCAATATTCTACATACAAGTTGTATAATCCAAACAACCTGGGACACCTTTTAACAGAAAAACCCAATGTAAAAGGAAAGCACTGGATAAAGATTAGCCGGCCAACAGATAACAAGCCCCAAAGTCTGTACTATCAGATACTTAATAAAGTAAGAGCCAAGCTCATTGCTAATAAGATCAAAGGAACGAAACACGTTCGGATTTTTACCGACGACATAATGACTAAAGTAGAGAAAGAAGAGATTCTGTCAATACTACGATTTTTTAGTATCAAAGACTTTGAAACACGGTACGAATACTATTTTTCTACATTTAAAAAACCCGACTATACAGACAAGAAAAAAATAATAGCAGAGAGCCATGGAACCAGTTTGAGTTCACATTTTGGAGAGTATAAAACCATACAAAGAGTAAAAGAACACAGGGAATGGGAAAATCTCGAAGAGGACGTGAAACATTATATCAAGAATTGTAAAATATGTCAAAAATTCAAAGCTGTAAGAAATCGTGAACTAGCACCCGCTATTGTGCCCGAACTGCCAGATAGACCCTTTGAAAAAATCGCATTAGACATATTCGGCCCACTGCAAAGATCGCGTTCAGGTCATGAATACATACTGAGCATACAAGATTGTCTAACTAAGTATATTGTATTATGTCCACTTGAGACGAAATCAAGCTCGGAGATAATCCAAACTTTGAACGACGATTTCATAATGATTCACGGATCTCCTGAAATCATTCTAACAGACCAAGGACAGGAATTTAATTCGAAATTAATGAAGGATTTCGAACAATTACATGGTATATCACACATCAGAACCACCGCGTTCCATCCTCAAAGTAATGGTAGCATCGAGAGAATGCATTCCTTACTTAAAGAATCAATCGAAACTATGTGTGAGGGACAGATAGATAATTGGAAGGATATATTAAAATTGATAGCTTTCGCTTACAACAGTTCAGTACACAGTGTAACCGGATATCGGCCCGACGAATTGGCATTTAACAGGAAACTTAGAAAACCGTCAAGCCTGCCTCATAAAAAATCCCTGACATACGACGATTTATTGAAGAAATGGACACAAACACACGACGCTATACTCTCAGAAGCACGAGAACGCTAGCAATTAAGACAGGAACAGACAGCTAAACGATTGAATGAAAATAGTAATAAAATAGATATTAGCAAGATCAAGACGGGACAGAAAATTTATCTTCATAACGAAAGTAAAAAACATAAGTTAGACCTCGAATGGCTAGGACCATATGAAGTAATAGAACTCTATAAAGATAAGTCCAACGTTAAAATAAGAATCGAAGATAAAGAAAAAATAGTGCACCTAAATAGAATAAAGTTGTTCTTTCCAGATGACGAACATAATGAAGACGTTGCTGATGACAACGATCGCGCTCATCGCGATTAACAGCGCTTTTACTGTTGAACAGGTAACTTTCGGAAACACCTCGTTCATAGAGGAATATCAGGGATACGTATTGACCTATAGTGAGGAAATGAAATTCTCAGTAATCATTGATCTTAAAAGTATCTACCAAGCTCATAAAGAAATCAATGAACTGGCTGATCGATATGTGGAATTATCAGATGAATCCCAAGAAGTCGTGAATCCTATCAGTATGAAAGTCCACAAATTAAGAAAACAAGTTCAACTTCTAATAACCTTAAGCCCCGGAATTCAAGGTGACGAACGCAATTTTAACAAAAAATTGGTGACGAAGGGAACAAAAAAACTAAGAGAAAGATTTGAAGACGCAATGCCATACAAAACGTGGGGAGTGATAACACCAACTCTAAGTGGACGTACGTGTTTGCAAAGAGACGACATAGTATACGATCTTCAGACAAAGTTCTTGCAACTCAATAACATCAAAGACACCCCAGAAAATCGTAATAAAGTCATACCTACGCTCAGAAGTTTAAAGGAAGTAAATGAATATGTCACAAAATCAGGAAATCAAGATTTAGTTGCTGCGTGCGGAATAATAACTCATGAAAGACGCAAAAGGGGAGTTTGTAATTTTTGCGGAACGATCCAAAAGTTTCTGTACGGAACTGCTACGAGTGACGACATAGAAAGAATCGATGAGAACATCCAAAATGTAACAGATTCGGTAAATCTCATTAAAACGTCAGTCCAGAAGCAATCAGCAGTTGTCCGTAAGCTGGCTACAGAAACAGGAGAACACATCAAAGTGTTGAAATTGGCGCAGTTTCGAAGCATGTATATAATATCTCTCATTTCATGCATAGATACGTTGCTATTTGATATAAATAATGTAATATTAGCTATCGAAACTAAGAAGATTCTACCGCAACTAGTAGAACCGGAAGTCATTGTCGACATGATCGACAAACTGTTAAAGGAATTGAACGCCGACCATGTATTCAATTATTATAATGAGAGTCGAGCGCAACACTTCATAGATATTGCAGACAAATTAATATTGCTCAGAGGCGGCAATCTCATCTCCCAACTAACGATTCCGAAACTAGAAAACAATCAGTGGAAATTGTACAATGTCGTACCTATCCCAAAGATTGACAATGATACGTATATAGTAGCTGCACCGAAATATTCTCATTTATTAAGACAAGGAAACAACTACATGATAACCAACGAGATTGAGATTATGCGAATGAAAAAGATTGACAATTACTATATTACACACTATACTCACCCGATTTATAACAGAATCAATAAACCAACGTGTCAAAACGACATCGAACAATGTGAACTGAGTAGAATCAAGGTCACCAAAATGAGCTACATCCCCTTATATGACAATCATGGAGTGTTGTTGATACCAGAAATTGGGAAACCTGTTCCGGTAACTGTAGAATGTAAAAACTATGTTAGTGAAATCTACATTAAGGAAGTAACACTTTTAAAAACGATCGACAAATGCACACTAGTGCAAGGTGTTACCAAAACAATCCTAAACGGAATTCCAAAAGAATATCGATTGATAAACCCAAGCCCAACATACTTGGAAACGAACTTTACAGAATTACTTATGCACGTAAAAGATGTGCCAAACCAAATAGATACATCCTACCTTAAAGACATTGGCCAAGACTTAGATGACATCAATAGAGACATAGAAAAAGCCAACATTATACTCAATCACGATGAATTTTGGAATGCCATGAACGGACTGTTCGATAAGCTCATTAAAATAGCCTTACCATCAATAGGAATAACAGGTACATTATTGGTACTATTACGATGCGGAGCATTGACACCCGTCCTTAAAATTATCCGAAACGGACTGCTCAAATGTTGTTGCCCCAAAGCTAATAAGAAGATTGAAAAATATGAAAGTAAAGCTAAGATGGAACTACAACACCGTCAAAAGAAATTAGAATACATAACAGGACAGCAAGAACAAACAAACCTTAAAGAACCTCAAAAAAAAAATATGGCAACAGAACCAAAGCGAATAGAACCTTCGACAACGAAATCTCTTATTGCCGAAGTTCAGTCTAACGTGGGGGATGTTAAGCCAATTGCATAAATTGCCTTAGTTAGAGCAAAGTCTTTATTTTATATTCGTAGAATAAGAACGAACAAATATCGTAAAGTTATATTTTTCCGGTAACATTTTATAGCTGCGGCCCAAAACTTGTATACATGACCAGGCGACTATCATAAAGAAAGGAAACCCTATCTAGAAACAAATATCGCTACGTCTCACGACTCGCATGAGTAAGTGAGCCCTTAAATAAATCTTGGCTAAGATCGAATTTTACGGCTTTCCGCCCGCAATACGCGGCCGTCGCCCAAGCCACTTAAAAATGCACGTAGCCCAGAAAAGGAACTGTGAGAAAATCTATGTATCGGTGGGTCCCACGCTGCATCGACGTATCATACCGAGTTACCCCACCATCGCTACAAATATCGACCCTATGCAGCAAAGGATCGATGATTTAGAAATCAGAATCGTAGAAACCCTGTTACGACGAGGTTCTCCCTCCGAGTCCTCTGCTGTTAGCTGCTACGCTAACAATAATTACGTACAGAGTATACGGGATAACGCGCACAAGTCTTATTAAGAACTCGGTATAGTGCATCGAATCGTTTGTTGTAACGTCTAAATCGTCGCATTAAGAAACCGAATAAGTGTTATCCGCATCCGAGTGTAATCTATATTATTGTAAACCTCAATCATATGTGAAATTAAACAACTTATTATAATACACTCGTGATCTTCTCCTTTGTGTGAACCTGAAGACACCTTGTCCTAACGAATCCTGACAAGCTCTGATTCTTCACCTGTTTCACATCGTATTCAACAAGGTTCGTCCTCTTTCTCCGAAGATCTCGACCGTTCGCCGCAACGGAAGTCCGAAGGAAAGAGACCTTTGATCTACTTTTCGGCAAGTACTCCAAAACACACGTGAAACTCGTCTCACTTTGGTCCTGACTCTGATCTCGCAGCAAGATTGCGCCGTCAATAAAGACACCGTTGGGCTACAGACTTAGTGTTACGCGTATTACCACCTTGACACGTAATACAGCCCTGGAAAGGCTTTACCAAAAACTTAACCTGGCGATTCGGAAACCATAGGTTCTTTATAAAGACGAGTGACCTTGTGATGTGTATTTTGCACAAGGATAGAGTTAATAATGGACGCTAGTTGGATTCGAGTCATAAAAAGCCACTTTGCGTAACAGTATCGAGACAAATAAAAAGTGAATAAATTGTTTTTTTATAGTAAAATCCCAAAACACCCGAGTCTCAACTAATTTCTTCCCTGGTCGGGTCCCGAACCAATAAATTTATTTGTAACAAATTCCGACCCGTTACATTTTGGCGCCCAACGTGGGGCTCGACCAAAAGAAAAAAAGACTCGTAAAAGGGTCGTAAAATTTTTTTTTTAAAGGAACCCCGTAACAACGGAAACTCCCTTCACTGGGAATCAACTACGGCGGACGGCGGGCGGATGGGAGAGGAGGCCCGTCAAAGGGATCGACGAAATATTGGGCGATTGTCAGCAATTGGGCCTAGGCAGGAAGAAATAACAAATGAAGAAACGTTTAATGTCAGCCAAGGTACGGTCGACCTTGATGGAACCGGAACTGAGGAAAGCGAACTTACAAAGGCCTTGATAAAAGCTATGAATAACATCCGTAATGAGCAACGAAGAGAACGTATCACTACGCAAGCGGAAATCAAGGAGCAGGAGGACAAATGCATCGTGAGGTCGCGCCAGTTGCACGAGAAAGTCAACAAGAAAATGGGGAATGAAATTTAAAAAATCGAAGTACGTACCGAACGAAAGATCGTAATTGCTCAGAAGATGATAGAGCAAAGTCACGATCAGATTCGAAAAGAAAATGATGAGAAGATTGAGGATTTCGACACTCGGATGGCAGCTATTCGACGGACAATATCCCAGCTTCTCCATTCATCGAAGGATGTGGAAAAAGTTGTCACAGATCACCCCAAACGCATCACGGAGTGTGAGAAGAACATCCAGGCTCAGAATTCGGTCACCATGGGTAACACATGGGGAACGGAATTTAACGTGAGTCAGGCATACGCAGCAAAGCAAAAACCACCAACGTATAATGGCGATGGCAGAGAACGACCTATGGGTTTTCTGCGGGACTTCAAGGAATTTTGGCGTATCACCGGAAATACAGATCTACATTTCCTAATCAGCCAGTCACTTCGAGACACGGCTAAGGATTTATGAAGGATCGTAGAAGACAGAGTCAATTCAATCGAGGACTTCGAAGAAAAATTCCGTGCACGATTTTGGAGCCGAGACGTCCAGGACAAAATCCGCTGAAACCTAGAATTTGGAGCGTATGAATGGGATGGACATCGTATGACCCGAGCAGAATATGCAACACGTATATATGGAAATGCCAAAGATCTGAGTGAAGGCCCGGCGGAGGAGCAAATTATCCGAAAGCTGGAAAATCACTTTGATGAGTCCATCAGAATGGCAGTACGGGTGAGTGGGATCAGGACTATCGACAGCTTCCTGGAATTACTGGAAAGTATGGACGAATGAAAGTGAGGACCGCTGAACTGCCAACGATCAGCACCACGGAGAAAAGAATACCTGCCCTAGTGGCATGGACAGTGGGGCGCTGATAAGTTTGGAGGAAACGGGGGACCACAATTTCAAAACCCTACAATGAATTAGCGACCAGAATATACGGGACGACTAGCATCAGCACCATTCCAAAGGCAGTAGCAATGGCAGTCAGCATATGAGAACGGCAGAACATCCCTGAACCCGGCCCCATCGCCATGGAGTCCAAGTCATCCTGATGGACCAGCGGCTATGAACACGCCACCGAGAGGGCAACAGGAGGCACCAACATCCTGCACGCAAAATGGGCAATCTGCAGGACGGATACAGGACCAGGAAAACTACTAAACGTGGCGCCCGAATCGATGGCAATTATGACAGTAATCGAACCATCACGAGGCGCAACGGAAGATGAGGAAATACTTCAGACAGCTATGGAGGAGGCACAATACAGACATAAGAGAAACCTGAAGAAGAAGGAAAGATTGAAGAAAAAACGGAACATTCAAGACGAGACGGAAGTGCAACATCCCGAGCAGCTAGGGCAACTGGAGATGATCCATATCTCCAACGATGAACGGATCCGGGCTCGGAAAATACAAAGAGAACAAAAACAAATGGAACAACGAGAAGGGACGAGCAAAAATCTTTTCTGGTCACATAAGTCCACTAAAAAAATCGACAAAACAGGCAAGGAACAGCTGCTGGATCAGAACCCATCAGAACAAATTACAGCCGGGAGCAGCATCCACAAAAATTAAAAAATCATGAAGCTGGACAAGAATATGGGAGCTTTCGCGAGCAATTTATTTCTTATGGAGGAAGGTGAACTGAGGGCACTCCGGAACACAGTTCATTTAAAATGCCCAACTCTACCCATCAGCGTCGATGGACTCGCAGTGAGAATCCTCATCGACAATGGCAACGAGATATCATGCACATCCGAAAACCTCAACCAACAACATCGCGAGGGACTCAAGCCGTGTTCGATGAGGCCAATCACGAAAACCGAAACCGCGCCCATATTCGGAGAAAAAGAAGGACGGATACGAAAACGGCAACGCCGACGACGTCGGCGTAACAGAGCGGTTCTGACACGATACGGGCTGGGCAGGCGGCAAAAACACGGGGAACGGCAACGCCAACGACGTCGGCGTAGCAGAGCGGTTCCGGCACGACATGCGCTTAGCAGGCGGCAAGGACATGGGGGACGGCAACGACGACGACGATGGCGAGGCAGAACGTCGCTGGCAGGACGTGGGCCTAAGAAACGACAAAGAAAGGCGGAAGGGCAACGACGACGACAAAAGCGAGACAGAGCGTCTTGGCACGAGACGAGTCTCGGAGACGCCGGCGACGAAGACGATGAAAAGAGCGATAAATGAGTACATAAATAAATAAATTTTTTTCAACCATTATTATTCTTATAATAGTTGCGAGCGGCTGTAATATTGCGAACGATTAAAATTGAGGAATAAATATTGATGGGCAGCGGCTCAGTAAAAAAAATAAAAAGCGAGCGAAAAGTAAAAAAGGATAGGCGCAGATAAGAAGTAAACTTTTTTTTTGACTCTTCGTGATTTGGATTGCCAATGAAGCAATCCAAAACACAAAGAGTCAAGGAAGACAATGAGACGTATAGGTCCGTCTCATTGTCACAAATAACTCCACAAGAATTTCAAAGAGTTAACCGATTCCGGGAGAGGGAAGAGGTAAGCGAGAAAGAGATCAACACAAAAACAAGGTCAAACAGCTCGGACCCACAGAAAAACCGGTAAACCCCAGAGAAACCCAATAATTAGATTAAGGGAAGACAAAAGAGAAGGGGAAAGAGAAACCCACCAATCGAATTAAGGAAGAGAAGGGGAAAGAAAAACCGGTATACACCGGATAAACCGGCTAATTGAATTAAGGGAAGACAGAAGAGAAGGGTAAACGAAAAGGCGGTAAAGTAGGCATATAAAAGGACGGGAATTTTTGGGGAAAGGCACTCCTTCTTTGGCTGGGAAGTCGATCGGTACCAAGCACATTAATACTGACCCTAGGGGAAGGAACGTGTGGAAGGCGGAAAATCAACAGAGCAGCTAAAAGGTGGAGTCACTAGAGTCATAGAGTACTCTCAATTATCTAAAAACCTTGGCCGCTACTCAGCCGACTTGAATACTGACCGCAAGGGAAGGAAAGCGTGGTGGATGGAGGGTCAAGGTGAAAGAAATTGAGAACGGTTGAAAGATTAACTTGAAGCAACACAGCTAAAAGGTGGAGACACTAGAGTAGAAGAGTACTATCAATTATCTAAAAACCTTGGCCGGTACTCAGCCGACGTTAATACTGACCGCAAGGGGAGGAACGCGTGGTGGATGGAGGGTCAAGGTGAATGAAAATTGAGAACGTTTAAAATATTAAAATAAAGAAACGTACAAATTAAAATATTATAGAATAAGAGAAAAAGTTAAGAAAAAGGATAATCGGAATTACTAACAACATAGAAGAAGCAATTATCGAATAGTAAATAGAACAATTGTATTAAGAAAGCATAAAGGGCGAAAAGGGTATTTTAATTTGCGAGCGTCCCGATACTCATAAAGAAAACAATACACACGCACACCTACATAAAAAAAACGTATACATTGAGCGAGCCTGCGCGTCACGATCCACCGTGCCGCAATCGTTAGAGCGAGTACGGAAGGGGGTAAAAATTATCGACGCATGATAATTAATGGGGGTCGCGCCCGAAAGGGTTACCATCCGAGTAATTGCGCTAAGTGAGCATTTACCAACGGAGAAAAACATTTCGGAAATTACAAGAACAACACGAACAAAACACTACACCTACACAAGGCGGTCTTTTCTATTGTATCGCAACAAATAAAAACTGAATAAATTGTTTTTTTTTATAGTAAAATCCCAAAACACCCGAGTCTCAACTAATTTCTTCCCTGGTCGAGTCCCGAACCAATAAATTTATTTGTAACGAATTCCGACCCGTTACAATATATATATATTGAGACGTACAGGTCCGTCTCACGCCAATACCCCCACCACAAATTCAAATAAACCGACTCATTGGGGAGTAGGGGAGGAGGAATAATAAAAAGCCGAATGGGCAGGTACGACCTTCAAGGTCACAAGACAATAAGTGGAAGAAAAATTAGAGAAAAAGAAAACAGAAGATAAAACAAAAACAGTAGACAAGTAAAGTAAGGGAAGGGGAAAAGTCGTTGATTTAAAAAGGTTAACAATAAAGGGAATGATGGGTAATTCGTAAGGGAAGGGGAACAATAAACAGTCAAAAATGGGTATAAAAGAGGAAGAAAGTCAGAGGGACGGCACTTCTTTTTCGACTTTTGTGGATTAACAAGTACCACTTAGCCTAGTACCACCTATCCGGAGGGGAAAGGCATAAAGAGGGGAACCTTCAAAAACAAGGAAAAGAAGGAGTCACCATCGAAGAGTTAGACTTTTTGCGTGGATTAACAAGTACCACTTCGCAAAGTACCACCTATCTGGAGGGGAAATGCAGTAAGAGGGGAACCTTAAAGAAACGGAAAAAGGAGAGAATTAGGATATAGTTTTTTTTAAGTCAAGAAATACGGAACATAAACCGGGAGAAGAATAAGAAAAAAGAGTACTAAAAAACATTAAGATTAAACGAAGGAGGAATAAATTACGAAAGGATAGATAGAAAATTAGTATTAGGGAAATAGAAAGTGCGAGGAGGTATTCAAGGTACCAGGCGGCGATACACACACAAACACATACAACTGTAAAAACACGAAATATCTACAAGGGCTCCCGAAAATATCAGGAGAACCCAAAGGTCAAGGAGGCATCTCGAAATTCAAACACCACACCGACACAATACACGTAACAAGCGGTAATACCAGCATAAGCGGGTACGTGGCGCCATCCGACGGAGTCAAACACGGTTAGAGTAATCGATTATCGACGCGCGATAATCGGTTACGCTCACGGGGAGTAATTACGAGAGAGCACGCCGTAGCGCGTGAGGCGAAGGCGCGCCGCGATCCACCGCGTCGTGACCCACTAGAGTGGGGGGACTCAGGGAGCGCGGTTAGCACGAGAGCGCGCTCGGCACCACGCGCAACGAGCGACAGGAGGAAAAGAGGGGGAGGCGCGCCGTATCGAGATTGAGCGCGCCGCGATCGATACCGCTAGGGAGAGTGGACCGCGACAGACAGCGCCACGCGCAGCCTAGGGAAAGGCGCCCCGTTGACTCCGCGCGCCATAGGCGAGAGCGCGCCGTAACTCACGCAGGCCGCGAGCGCCAATACGTGTAGGAGAAGGGGAAATCATCGACCTACAGTAAAGTAATCGCGCTCGAACACACTTAACATCCGGGCGAGTCCGCTATTCGAATATTGTACCGACCGCGCAGCGACACATTAAAACACACAAAATACACTTCAGCGACACATGAAAACACACAAAACACACTCTAGCGACACATTAAAACACACACAATATATTCCGGCGATAGATTGAAATATACAAAATACGACAACACACAACACCAAAATCTTTTAGTATTATATCGAGTCAAAATATTGAATAAATGCCATTTTATTAACAGATACCGCCAAAACAAAGAGTTTTAATTAATTTCTTTCCTGATCGAGTCCCGAACAAATAAAATTAATTGTAACAAATTCCGACCCGTTACAATATATATATATATATATATTGTAATGAGATCCTCTATTTTTCCTCGGTCGTTCTTATCCCTATTTTCTTCCTACGATCCATACTGCTGATACATATGTCAAGTAGCCTTTCACCAAATTCATACCATCCGTCTACGTACATTTGGAATATCATTTCCACGCAGGGCTTTCCAAACTCTTGTGAAACCTATGACGAAGGCCCTCATTGATGCGCCTGGATCTTCATGAGCCGCACTTTCACATAATTCCAACGTCCGGCCAGTCGTATTAGGAATGCCGTAACTTTTCATTTGCCAATATGGTTTCTCAAGTTCTTATGAAACCAATAGCCAACGTTTCTAACGTCACGTAGACCCTTCCTCCCACCTTCTCGATTTTCCCACACTCCATCACTATAAGTTACCTTCGTTCTAAGCTAAGCTTCTTAGTAAGTCTCCGAACACTGTACAACGACGAATCTCTGTACGAATAAATCCGCCTCAAGTAGCTCAATCCGTGTTAACCGAGTTATTCCGTCCTACAACCGAGTTCTGGAACGAGTCAGCCACTCCTTTCCTCAAAAGTTATAATAAAAGTGTCCATTCCGACATCACAATTGGTGCTAAGTGTGGGGTGTGCTGGCTAATCAACGCTGGGGATATAGGACCGATTGACGACACTCCGAGTCTACGAGGGACGACGTTTTAAACTGGATCCACGAAAGGAATCGGTGAGTGAAGACTCACTTACTCGTTATCGCGAACCGTAAATTATAACCACCGATTCTGAAACTGACTCAGTGGATCAAACCGAAATGTCGTTGTCTAACGTAAACGCAGCCATCAAGACGGCGTTCAGCCGAATAAAGGCTCAGATTCACAAACCGAAATGGAAGATAACGCTTCGCGCATTACGCACGTGTTACCGGAAGATTCTTTTGAAGAGCTAACACCAAAGGAAGCTCTAGAACTAATCCGTGAATTCGATGGTAAATCTCTGGGGGTCGAAACTTTCCTTACGTCAATTGAAGATGTAAGACCACAAGTGAGCCGATCAGGCTACCTTCGTCGATTAATAATCACAAAAAAAATTACCGGAGACGTGGCAAGAGAAATTTAGGAGTACGAGACAAACATGTACGAACAGCTTTATGAATGCTTACGGATCCTCTTCGGAAACTTGCAACCGGTCAGCGTTTGGAGAGACAAAAGATCGCGAATGTTTCAACAAAAAACCGAAAGTGTTTCGAGATTTACGAATAGATTTTTAGAAGTACAAAATCAACTCCTTTCCGTATTCGCCAATTCAACTCCAGATGAAACACAAAGACGATTCATTGTGGAGTACGAACGCCAACAAGGGCTCGACCAATATCTGTTAGGGTTAAAAAAAGAGATTTCGACTGAAGTACGGGCTCAAAAACCGGAGAATATTCGAATGGCAATAGCTCGGGCACAAGCGGCAGAAGCCTACGACTACACAAGAGAGATGATGACGCGCAACATAAACATCACTGAAAAGAATACGGGTAGCTCAGAAACCCGCAAGCCGCCCCATCATAAATCTTTCGGGACTCTCTCAGCGGCACTGTTCTCTTCAATAATACGCGATATTGCAATTGCGTGGTTCACTCCGAACGTGACTGTCGTAAGAAAGCATACGACTCACAAAACCCCAACAAGAACGTACCACAACAATCGGGTTTTCGCAACGGGCAGTCTCACAATCACCGACCAACGCGAACAACAGTCAATTATATACCGGAAGGAGAAGCGATCACTACGACACAAGAAAACATCCCCCCGAGTCAATGCCATCGGATCCGCTAAACGAGTGGTCAAACATCCCACACGAACAGCTAGCAGAATATGCGGTTTTCTTCTCGATACCGGATCAGCCATAAATCTCATAAAAATCAACATGTTAACGGAAGGATCGCAGATAAATCGCAACATTAAAACACCGTTCTGCATGGGCAATGAACAACATGAATCCTTATTTGCTGCCAAACAAGATTTTCGAGGCAAGAGTCACATCTTCCACGTCGTCCCGAATGACTTTCCCTTGGAAGAAGACGGATTGATTGGTATTCGATTTATGGAAAAATATCAGACAAATATCGGTATCGGAATAGAAAAATATTTAATGTTCGATGACAAGCGTTTTGAATTTGAAAAGGTGTCGGTCACGATTCCGCCACGAACCATTTACTTTATTAAAATTCGCACGAATGTCGAAAATGGAGCAGCCGTCACGGACGAAGATAATCCAAAAGCCGTAGTACCTTGCGTTTTCGAAGCCAAGGACTATGAAGCCCGAGTACCGGTTATAAATGACTTGGAAGAACCTAAAACGGTAACAATTGACAAGCTGCACGGTACCCCTATTAAGGAAATCGCCTGTCTACCTGAGGAGGAGCGCCAAGACGCACCGAAGGATGCAGTCCGGGTCAATGCTATAAGAAGTACGAACTCCGCCGAACGCATTCTAGTATTGAAGGAAAACGTTCGACTCGAACACATCTCACCAGATCAAGCAGAAAAGGTCTAGGATATCATCAGCACTTTTCCAGATGTATTTGCCTTACCTGGAGACCCACTGCCAGGTACAAAGATAGTAAAGCATCGCATCATCACGTGCGACGATACACCTGTAAACACGAAACAGTACAGGTACCCGCCAATTCACAAGGAAGAGATCGATAGGCAGGTAAATGAAATGCTGGAAAAGAAGTTAATCGAGCTGAGTGACTCGCCGTACAATTCACCAATCTGGGTTGTACCGACGAAGTCGGATGTATCAGGGAAACAGAAATGGAGGATCGTGATTGATTTTCAAACATTGAACTAAAAAACCACCCACGACGCCTATCCTCTCCCATGCATCGATGAAATATTGGATCAGTTGGGTCGAGCGAAATATTTCTCCGCATTCGATCTAGCCTCAGGATTCCACCAAATCCCACTGGACGAGCAAGACAAACAGAAAACGGCGTTCTCCGCACAATCAGGCCACTACCATTATAACAATATGGCGTTTGGGTTAAAGAACGCGTCTGCAACGTTCCAACGCATGATGAATAACGCGATGCGAGGACTAATTGGAAGCACATGCTTTGTATATCTAGACGACATAATAATCTATGGACAAACACTTGACGAACATATTAAAAAATCAATTGACGTATTGACTCGTCTTCGCGAATCGGATTTAAGATTAC
Organism: Ophion obscuratus; assembly: GCA_964007375.1. Lineage (NCBI taxonomy): Eukaryota > Metazoa > Arthropoda > Insecta > Hymenoptera > Ichneumonidae > Ophion > Ophion obscuratus. The sequence continues at coordinate 3,047,674 of OZ023323.1, read as the reverse complement.
AGCCCGATAAGTGCGAATTTCTACGACCAGAGCTAGAATTTTTGAGACACGTAATTTCAGAGGAAGGAGTAAAACCAAATCCGACAAAAACTGAAGCAGTGCAAAACTTTCCCAGGCCAACCCCGATCAAAAACAAATTAAGCAATTTCTAGAACTGGCCGGCTATTACCGGAAGTTTATTAAGGATTTTAGCAAGATCGCTAAACCACTTACGGAACTTAAAAAAAAAGAAACAGCATGGTCATGGACAGACAAGCAAGAGCAATCGTTCAATTTACTTCGAACAGCATTGACAACATCGCCAGTTCTACAATATCCTAGCTTCAAGAAATCTTTCACCCTCACCACCGACGCTAGCAACCATGCGATATGCGCCGTGCTATCTCAAGGATCCCTCGGAAAGGATCGCCCCGTTGCCTACGCATCACGCACTCTCAACAAGGCAGAACAACGCTACTCCACAACCGAGAGAGAAATGTTGGCAATAGCGTGTGCCGTAAAACACTTTCGACAATATTTGTATGTGAAGAAATTTCAAATCGTTACGGATCATAAGCCACTAATATGGGTCCTCAAAACTTCAAACGCTCCAACAAATAGTCGCTTGATGAGACTCCGTCTAAAGCTCGAAGAGTATGAATACGAGGCAAATTATAAAAAAGGAAAGTTAAACACTGACGCTGACGCATTATCACGGATTTAAGGGGACCCGGTGGTCTAGAAATTTCAAAAAATCGATTTTTTTTTCTCGATATTTCGAAAGTATAGTATCTTAAGAATATACTGTGAAATTTTCATGCGGAAATTCCCAATATTATAGCTTCTACCTGTATCGCGTCTGTACCTTATATCTAGATAAAATATCTGTACCTCAAACTTTAAACTCATTTATCTCGAAACGACTTTTTTCGGCACGGCGGTGTTGAAAATAAAAAAACTATTCAACCGAATCACTTGAAAGTTGGATATGTTCACAACATGTATGGCTATCGTCGGAACTAGAATCATAATTTTATTTAAATAATTTCCTATTTTTTACACTAAAAAACTAGTGAAAAAAGACCCGATTTTTCGAACTTTTTTTTTCAAAAGCGCGCCATTTTGTCAATTTTTAATTTTTTCGATTTGTTCTAGTTCCAACCATAACTGCACTCTTTCTGATTAAGATTCTTCTTGAATTATGTGTTTCAGATGAGTAGAAGTCCGGGTCCGATTTTTCGATAGGGTCATCTTCAGCGGCATTTTTATAATAATAAATATTGTTTTTAAAATGAAAAAAAAAAAAATATTTTTTTTGTATGCTCAATAAAAGTAGTAATAAGCCCGAAAAGTTGAAACATCGTTTTTTTAGTTTTTAATGGCAAAAAAATCGTGAAAATAGGTGAAATTTTCGTGCTCTAGACCACCGGGTCCCCTTAACCAGTAACTACGCGTCAGGCAAAACACAATAACTTCCCAGAAAAAGATCCAGAAAATCAAGAAGAAATCCTCACCGAAGAAGAACTTGACGACATGGCAGAATCTACCAACCCAATAGAAATTACTAATGATCGAGGGACAGAAAATGAAAATCTCCCTCTCTACATCGAATTTAAATTATCAAAGAAAATTCCGCAGGTTCCTCAAATCTTAGAAGAGATACCGCCCAGGAATACACCGAGAATAAACTTCACGGATCAACCTGGAGACACTGAAGAAGAATTGCACCTTGATTTTTCAGCAGATGAAAATGAGTGGTATAACGCATTAGTTGAAAAGCTATCAACGATCAATGAGTCAACGAAGATTTTCCTAGGGTGCAAACATCTAAGGGAAAATCCAATTACGAAAATGAGAATTAAACAAATGATCTCATTTATTTGGTCAAAGAGAATTGAACCATCGCTAGTCTACCTTTACGATAGAAAACCCTACGAGCCAGGTACAGAAGAAGAAAGAATGGAAATCATAAAACAACATCATGGGACAAACGCCACGGGACATTTTGGAGTAACAAAAACTCTCGACCGTGGAAAGGTTGTTGCTACCAGGCCGAACGTACAAAGGGACATTGAAGACTATATCCGTAAATGCGACACGTACCAGAGGATCAAGCTCGTGCGAACACAACCACGAGCAGAAGCGATAATCACGAATACACCGGAAAAGCCAAATGAAAAAATTGCCTTGGCTCTTGTGGGGCCACTGCCTGAAACGTATGAGGGACACAAGTACATCCTCTCTGTACAAGATCAGCTGACGAAATATATTACGCTGATCCCATTAAAATCCCAGGATGCCCAATCCACCGTAACAGCATTGGTTAACGATTTCATCTACATTCATGGAGCTCTAAAAATTATCTTAACCGATGGTGGACGAAACTTCATAAGCCAGACGTTCAAACACCTGGAAAAACTCTTCAAAATGTCGCACATGACAACAACAACATTCCATCCTCAAAGTAACGGAAGCCTTGAATGAGCACATGGTCCAATTAAAGAATAAATCAAAGCACTGATCTGCGACAATCAAGAAGATTGGGATAAAAAATTGAAGTTTGTTTTCATGGCTTACAACACAGCGAAACATGAAGAAACAGGATTAACGCCATTTGAAATGCAATTCCGGAGGAAACCTAACATCCCGAATAACCTTCTACTTCAGAAGACCAACGTAACGATCGACCAATACTTCGAAGGACTGCGGGCTGATCATGAACGTATCGTAAAAAGAGGACGCGATAATTTAATCGCAGCTAAAGAACGCTATAAGGCAGTCCAGGATGCTCGCATACACCGTCCCGTGCCCATTTTTGCAAAGGGCGACGAAGCCCTTGTTACTCAAGAGAAAGACAAGACACCCCTTGCGCCGAAATGGGAAGGACCAGCCATTATTTTGGAACAAACATCACACGTCAACTGCAAGATCTTGCTTAATAATAGAAGAAAATTAATCCACGTTAACAAATTAAAACCTTATCATAGAAACTAATCAAGAATTCTGTGCAGGCATTATGTTGCTGTTACTTCTTCCTCTCCTTGTAACGTGTGTTACATCCGACGAATTAAGGGTGGAACCACTCGAAGGCACCATATATATGGAAAACCTGGGAAGTGCCATTATCTACCATCAAACCTGGACAGTCGTTAACTACGTCGACATCACCGAAATAAATCTACACCGAGATGAGCTGGATATGGCTTCGATATCCTTATCCAGAATCTGCAATGGAATCGACAAAAAAGGACTTGCGCCGAACCAGCATCAATCGAAGTTCTTCCGCAAAGGTTAAATAGAACAAAAATCAAGAAGATCTAGACTAATTAACATAATTGATTATAGACCTCGTCTCAAAACAGGTGTTTTCAATTTTATCGGCGACAGCAGTAAAATTTTGTTTGGAACTTTAGGGAATTCCGATGCTAGATATTATAACGATGAGATTGATAACCTTCATACTGACAATAAGAAAATGAGTATTTTAATTCAAAACCAAACGGTGATAGCTAAAGGCATGGCATCAACACTTTCAAAAGCTATGGAGGAATTGCGCACCGGAAATCAACAATTATCGACTTAACTTTAATTAAAATCAACAAACTCTTATGAAAACCTAAATTTTGCTGATAATACTAGATATAAAAAGAAGCGCACAAGTAACTCTTCTAAAAACCCTTATAGACGAATACAGTGAATATATCAACAATGTTTTAAATGTAGTGAACTACGGTAAACAAAGGATAATCTATCCGCAAATTTTGAATACTGCTGACATGGTCAGAGTACTAAAAACATTTCGAGAGCAAGCCTCATCCAGTTATACTCCTCCCGTACCTCTAGAAGAATCTGCCTTCGCGACAATTATTGGAATTAGCGACGTAAGCGTCATGTTAAAGGCTAATTGTTTTACTTATATAATTAAGTTACTAGTAATAGAAAACAATCTACTTGACGGTTTTCGTATTATCCCCACCCCTAAACAGAAGGCCACTTCAACTACATTTTACTATGTGAATTCACCGGATACAGTTGCACTGCAATTGTTTTCTTGTATTTCACGATGAGGTACGGATTATGTGGATGTTTATTTATTTTATTTACCAAAACATTTAAAGCTACCTGCTCTCCATGTATCAATGTGTACAATAATTGTTTTTATCAAAACAACGATAGACTATAACGTCAATTACGATAGGGAAGAATGAGCTATGTTAGAAATGACCGGAAACCACAATGTAAGACGTACTGTGAAACTAACAGGTCGTCGTCGATCCACCAGCCTTAAGGCTTTTAAAGAAAATTCATCTTGTTTTATCAATTTTCTTAAATAAGGGGGGAGGTGTAATGAGATCCTCTATTTTTCCTTGGTCCTTCTTTTCCCTATTTTCATCCTACGATCTATACTGCTGATACATATGTGCAAGTGGCCTTTCACCAAATTCATAACATCCGTCTACGTACATTTGGAATATCATTTCCACGCAGGGCTTTCCAAACTCTTGTGAAACCTATGACGAAGGCCCTCCTTGATGCGCCTGGATCTTCATGAGCGGCACTTTCACATAATTACAACATCCGGCCAGTCGTATTAGGAATGCCGTAACTTTTCATTCTCCAATATGGGTTCTCAAGTTCTTATGAAACCGATAGCCAACGTTTCTAACGTCACCTAGGCCCTTCCTCTCACCATCTCGATTTTCCCATACTCCATCACTGTAAGTTACTTTCGTTCTAAGCTAAGGTAGTCAGTAACTCTCCGAACACTATACAACGCCGAATCTCTGTACGAATAAATCCGTCTCAAGTATCTCAATCCGTGTTAACCGAGTTATTCCGTCCTACAACCGAGTTCTGGAACGAGTCAGCCACTCCTTTCCTCAAAAATTATAATAAAAGTGTCCATCCCGATATCACAATATATATATATATATATATATATATATATATATATATATATATATATATATATATTATATATTCTATATTATATATTATGTATATATATATATATAGGGTGGGGAAAAAGTATGGAAACCTCTGGAAATTTCGGAGGTTTGGTTGAAAAAATAAATATTCAAGGCCAGGTCGTAGGTAATTTTCAACGACGAATCCAATGGTGACCTTCAGTTTGACCTTGAAGGTCAGCTGGAAGTTATTTGAACTTAAGAAAGGTCTGGGCTGGGTTAACGGTCAAGATCATCCTTGGCGCAATTGTCAACGAGAAATCCAATGGTGACCTTCAATTTGGCCTTGAACCTCATCTTCAAGGAGAAACCACTATTTTTGACATCGGCTAACGAAAAAGCGGAAAATTTTACATTAAAAAATGTTGATTCATTCGATCTTCACAATGACCTTTATGATTACCCACAAACCTCAAACCCAACAAACCCTAAACCCTCAAACCCAACAAACCCTAAACCCACAAACATAACAAACCCTAAACCCACAAACCCACAAGCCCGAAAACCCCTACCCGCAATCTCCAAAGCCACAATCCCCTAACCCACGAACCCCAACCCTGAACCCACAAACACCAAATCCTAAACCCAAAAACCCACAAAGCTCAAACCCACAACGCCTAATATTCTACTCGTATGCCAAAGGTGTACTTGTTAGTATTTCTTCACAAATCAAGCGATGAAGCAACAGCTATTTCGTTAAAAACATTTTTTTTTACTTTGTTAAATAAATTTGTCAATCGACAGGTAATTCGTTTACTATAGTAAAAAAATTATTTGCGATTGAATAAATTTCCGTCCAGAAAGAAGTTCAATCACATTTTATTCAAATGTCTCTGCTACGGCAAACGCTTCGCTTATTGTGCCGTTAATCCAAGCCAGACCTTTCTTAAGTTCAAATGATCTCCAGCTGACCCTCAAGGCCACACCAGACCAATGACCTGAGTACATGTTTGAACGTAAAATTTTCCGCTCTTTCCATTGCCGATGTCAAAAATAGGGGTTCCCATTTAAAAACACAAAGTTGACCTTGAAATAACCTTGAAGACGAGATTCAAGGTCAAATTGGAGGTCACCATTGGATTCCTCATTGAAAATTACTTAAGACCTGATCTTGAATATTTATTTTTTCAACGTACTTTCCGAAATTTACAGGGGTTTCCATACTTTTCCCCCACCCATACCATACATTGTGACACGATTTCCGGTAATCGCTCAAAATTCGCTCTCTCGTCAGACTCGTACAGAATAGGGCGCCAGCCGCGCAAATTCTTACGTGACAAATTTATTTTTCCCGACGAATCGACGAGATGTCTTTTGCCCGACCGCCGCAGCACTGAATTTGGTAGAGGAGCGGGGTTGATCCGCGAAAACGGCACAAAATGAGTTTTTACGAATACTCTGAGATTTGGTGACAATCGTAATAATTTTTGTTTTCTTGACTCTCGCATAAGGCGGGAGCGGTTCGGGATACGCGTAATTCGCGGTCCTCTTGTTCTTCCAAATTGGTACAGTTTTCTTTCTCGAACGGAAATGACAACAAACAAATAATAGCTTAACCCTAACTTATGCTAAATGACTTTGGTTCTGGTACTTGAAAACTGAACCCCTCTCGGTGGCTCTACTCTAATTTAATTTAAGCAAGGTATTAGCGAATGACGGTATCGCGCAAGGTGACTCGATCTCTCCCGTCCGTTATTGATCCGCCGCGACATTATCGCTCGTGACTTTAATATTCTCAATAATTTTAAAATTCAGTACTTAACCCAACGGGCCACAGCGCGCGCATTACAACGGGTTTGACGAGCGAAACGACGACCTCAGCGCTACAGTTTCAAAAGATCACGATCCGATAAAACCTCTGTCTCGATCTACGATTATTCCGGTGGCGTCGCTTTCTTGGGTGGCGGGAACGGCTACGGCTTGGGAAGTACACCTCCTCTCGCTCCAGACCAGAACTCAAGTGACGATATTTTCGCGAGGAGCCTTTCCGCGGACCTGGGTTCCGACCCCGACTCCTTGCCTAGTCCCAGACTTTTTTATTTTTCGCCGTTGACCTTGCCAATAACACCCACATTTTCATAATTAGTGAACGTTAACATTGCCTTAAGCTCCCGTCCCGGGACCTGATTGGGTCACGGACTCATCGGGATGATGACCGGCTGTAGAGGGAGACAGACAGCTCGGAGTGGGGTTTCAAGCCGGCGACCCATGCTTGGAATTTGCGAATTTCCGTTGTCGCTCGTTGATACCCAACGGAATCCATTGTCGCGAGGTGCGGAGGGCCGTTATTCGGCGAGACCCCCCTCTCCTTCTCATTGGGATCCGCTGGTATTGAATGTAGATGAGCGATGCCTCGTCGGGAGACCGTGTGTGCCAGGGTAGGTAACTCCGTTGCCGTTCGATTCTCGACTCGTTCTGCGATCCTGCCCTATGTAGCGGTGAGAATACGCCGTTCGCTCCGAAGTACAACATACATTTTTAAAAATAAGAGTATTAGTAAAATAATTGTTGCGCTTTGTTCGGCTCTGGGAAATCGCTTGAGGGGTTCCTGGACGGCGGGAGGTGCCTTTCCATGAGCCGAGTCTGAGCCACCTTTAATGTATTGTAAAGTGCGAAATTTCCACGTCACAAGTCCTCCCCCCCCGTGAAAGAACGACCCGGCCCTTCAAGACCGTCGTCTCGCTCCAATCGATCTGCGGCCCAGAGACACCAACAGAAAATTCGTCTCCCCTTCAGGATATCCACCGGAGAAATCCAGTGCCCCTCTCGCCATTCCGTCAGCACTCAGACGCGTGGTAGTTGAACATGACCCGCCGGATATTCCCCTTTTCAATTTCGGAACCAAAGTCATCTATAGGCGAAAACAAGACAATAACACCGGGAAGTTATAGGAAACCATTACCGAACTAAGAATAGGAACATCAGTCACGGACCTTGGGCTAATAAACGACACTTTCATGATCTACATTCAAATTTCTCTCGTCCATGGCGGCGGCGGCGGGAATTCCTCCGTCTTAGGGAGGAAGGTAAGGTTTCAGGTCCTCTATTGAAACTTTGACGACCCTCCCCGCGTTTTCGTCTTGAACCTCGTATACCACAGGAGATAGTACGCGGATAATTTTAAACGGACCCGCGTATTTCGGCGCGAGTTTCGCCACGATGTTTTGGGCCGCGGATGACAGAATTCTTTATTTCCGTAGTACGAGCTCGCCTACCACGAAAGTCTTCTCGCACCGATGCCTATTGCGCTGCACGGCCTGGCGTTGATACGCTTCTTCTAGATCACGCGAGACTTTAGCGTGAACCTTCGCGAGATCCCAGACGCGAGCGGACCATTTTTCCGGTGCCAAGGGAACTATTTCGAGTTGGCCTTCTTCCCTGGCTCTATAGAAATTATGGGGCCGCGGTTCCCTCCCGAAATTTAGAAACGCCGGCGTGTTAAGAGTAGACGGGTGTATAGCCTTGTTGAACGCGAATTTAAATTCCGAGAGGACAGTCCCATACCTGTGGTCCCCCCAAGAAGGAAACTACCATGGTCTGCACGACCCGGCTTACCCGCTCGACGGGGTTGGCTTGGGGGTGGTATGCCGGTGTGGTCGTGTGATATCCGCCCCGCTCGGTAGCAATGGCACGAATGGTCTGGTTATTAAACCCCGTGCCATTGTCCGTTAGGAAGACCTGAGGAGTACCCCAGCGGGAAAAGACGAGCTCTTCCAGGGCCTCGCCAATCTTTTTCCCCGTCGCCCGATGGAGAGGGCAGACCTCGATCCATTTCGTGAACAGGTCCTGGATCACGAGGGCATACACGTTTCCCGCACGACTTTGGGGAAAAGGCCCATGATGTCCGTCGCCACTACCGCCCAGGGCTCCTCCACCACCCGCCGACCCATCAGGCCGAGAGGTGGGCGTTGTTCGACCTTGGTCCTTTGGCATGTCCCGCAATGTCGCACATAACGTGCGACATCCCGGAACATCCTTGGCCAGAAATAAGAGAGAAATGCCCTGTCGTAGGTTTTCTGGACCCCCATGTGGCCCGCTTGGACAGCATCATGACTCTCCCTCAGGACCTTCTCCCGGGCGTACCTTGGGACGATCAATTTCCACCCCATCGCATCCCCTGCCGGAAACACTCGCCGGGTGGTTCGGCGGTAGACATACAACCGCCCCTCCCGAACCCGGTAATTCGGAAATTTCTTTGGTTGGGCTAGAACTTCCCGTAGTCTCTTCACGTACCATGGATCGTCTGCCTCTGTCATGGGCCTATTCGCGACGCGCCTCCCATTCCTATCGACCGTTGGTAAAATACGACAAGCTAAATGTTCCTCTCTACGACCCTCATCCCTGGCTGGTTCCTGCTCGAACATCCGAGATAAGGCATCGGGAATGTGGTTCAGGGCCCCTTTTCGGTAAATGATTTCAAAATCATATTGCACTAGTTGTACGGCCCAGCGGGCTAGTCGACCCGCCGATTCCTTTAGCGTTTGTAGCCATCTCCGGCTATGGTATCCGTGATTACCGTGAAGCGGTAACCCTCCAAATAGGCCCTAAATTTACGTATTGCCCAGAGGATCACGAGACATTCTTACTCGGAATAGTTACGTTCAGGTGGAGCGAGCGTCCGCCTCGCGTATGCTACCGGGTGTTTCCCACCTTCCCCTTCTTGCGTCAAAACCGCACCGAGACTCGTCATGCTGGCGTCCGTCTGCAATACGAATTTTACGGAAAAGTCGGAGCACGCCAGCGTGGGTGGATTTGCGAGAGCTTCCTTCAAACCAGCAAAGGCCTTCCGTTGATCGGGAGCCCATTCCCACGACCGGGTCTTTTCAGTCAGGCGGGTCAGGGGTTCGGCGACCCCGGCAAAACGGTGTATGAATCGCCGGTACCATGAGGCCATTCCCAAGTATCTTCGACGAGATTTGATGAAGGCTGGTACCAGGAAATCTTTGATCGGGGCCCTTTGTCGGGATCGACGTGCAACCCATTTCTGTTGACAAGAAACCCTAGGTATTTAACCTCCGGTCAACAGACTTCGCATTTTTCGGGGTTAATTTTTAGGCCAGCCCCCGCGATCCGATCGAATACTCGTTTGAGCCAGTCTATGTGTTCTTCGAAGGTCTCCGTGACGACGATTATATCGTCCAGGTATGTGAACGCGTGAGGCTCCATCTCTGGCCCTATTATACGGTCGAGTGAGCGCTGGAACGTGGCCGGAGTTCCCGTGAGTCGGTACGGCATTCTTTTAAATTGGAACAGTCCCCGGTACGGGACCGTAAATGCCGTGATCTCTTTGGACGCTTCTTCGAGAGGAATTTGATGGAACGCTTGGCTGAGGTCTATGGTCGAAATATATTTCGCCGACCTTAGCCGATCTAAAATGTTCGTCATGTACGGGAGCGGATAGGCGTCCTTTTTTGAAAATTCGTTCACCTTGCGGAAATCCAAGCAGAACCGGTAAGTACTATTTGGTTTCCGGATCATTACGATAGGACCCGCCCATTCACTCCGCGAGGGTTCGATCACACCTTCCTCGAGCATCCTATCTCCCTCGGCATTAATGGCCACTCGTACTACAGGGGTCACCGGGTAATAACGCTGTTTAATAGGCGTGGCATTTCCCACCTCGATCCGATGCTGTATTAATTTTGTTACCCCAGGAACCTTCGCAAGATTTTTAATTCCTTTTCAAAGAAACGCGCCAGACGAGAGCGTTCATTGGACTCTAGTTATCATATACCGAGCAGGGTGTTAAAAAATTCGAGGTCTTCTCCCAGCGTGAATTCAAATATTTCCGACGGGCTATCGCTGAAATTCCACAGTCGATGGCCGTGGTTTATCACAATCTGAAATTTTTCGACAGCGTCTAATCCGAAAATTAAGGGGACCGGCAATGAGGGAAAAACCGTAGCGTCTATGGTGCACTCGCGACCTTTTAAGGATAATGGTACCTCGATTTCTTCATCGCACGTGATCTGTTCCCCATTCGCGATGGTACTATCCTTCGGGGAGATTTTCCGCCTCGAGAAACCTAATCTGGCCGCGACCAAAAGAGCTTGCTCTCCAACGTAAGTGTTGGTTGACCCGTTATGAAACAGCGCGGGAAGGACTTAGTCTCGAATTTTAATCGCGACTATTAGAGGCTTGCGTCTGTAGCAACATGATAGCGGGCTACATATGCCACCGAGCTCTTGGGGAGACACGCGGTCCAGAGTGGGGAGGGCGGTGTTTGGCCTCTCGCGAGTCTTTTCGGCCCTCACTTGCGACTCCCGGTATTGTTTCCCGAACAGGTGTGCGAATCTCTCATCGTCACGCCCTTTCACCGCACCGATAACAATAAATCGATTTTGGCGCGCGGCAGCAGATCGAAAGGTGGCTCGTGTCGCCGTAGTTACAACAACGGAGTTCCTTGGAGGGGTCTCGGTTACCCTGGGTTTTGGAATCCCGGTTGCCCTTCCGGAAAGGCGGGCGCAGGCGGGTCGTGACGACTACCATATTTTCGCGGCCCGCCCCGATAGTCTTCCTGAGAGCCTCTCTGCTGGGGAGATTGCTCTCGAAATGTGGAAGTAGCCGCGAAATCAGTGCTCGAATGCCTGGGCGTTTTTTTAGGTGAGCGATTTGCTAATGCCGGAAGGAGGGATCTGTCAGGTGAGCGAGGTCGTGGCCGGTATCGCTCCTCCTCCCTACTATGTTCGATGCTTCGCGCGCGAGCCTCCAGATCGTCGAAATCATGAACGGTACTGAGCTGAATGAGGTATTTGAGATCCGAGCTCATATTACGCCACGTGTACATGAGTTGCTCCCACATCGCGAACAGGCGCTTGACCCTATCCAACAGGGCACGCTTGCATGTCAGATACCTTGAACACGGCTCGTGCACTCCCTGTACTCATCCCAAAATTTCTTCTCTCAGCGCCATCTGATAGTTTGGGCTTCCGAACCTGCTGCGCATGGCCGACTCGAGATCGGAAAGAGTCGAGAGGCTCGGTCGTCCGGTACTACCATAACGCGGTGTCCCGAAAGAAGAAATCAAGATAGTCCAGAAGATCTGTTTCCGAGGCGGGAAGCATTCGTCGGCCTCTCGCGAGCAATAATACAAAATTCTTGACGTCCTCTCCGACCTCCCCCGAGAAACGAATTCCTCATTTTCGCAAGGTCTCATATGTGGAGCGCATGGTGGCTGACTCTCTAGGCGTCGGTGTACTGAATTTGTACGGGGAGGCGTGTATTGGTAGCTCCATAACCTGAATTCCCGGACGGTTAGGATTTTGATTTGCGGCCCATTCCCGATTATCCCAAAAATTTTATGACGGTCGATCGTGTTCTCGGGGAGGGAATGCAAAAGAAACACGAGATGCGTGGCCTGGCGTCGCTGCCTCGTGCACTCTTTCCCGTATACCGGGAAGCTGCGAGGGTGGTGGATCATCGGCTGCTGCTATTGGGGTACCATCATCGGGGAGGAAGGGGTTTGTATTATTTAGATTTGTCGGTCCTGTCCCTAATCCGCCTCCCGCTTCTGCTAAGGGCTCTGGCATCGGATTCCTCGGTATCGTTCCGACACCGCTGTCCGGCATTTCTTTATTCGAGTTTTCGCGGCAGGGTTGATCGGGTGGCGGCGCGGCGCTAGGTGGAGTGCGCTGCATAATGGCTAGTGTGCAATAGAAAGAACGGTGGAATTTTCCCGAACGGGACCTGTTAAATTGCGAATACGCGGGACGCCGCGCTCTCTCTCTCGTTCGACGCGTTCGATGCTATACCCCCACTCTTTCTTATTGTTCGGTTCGCGCGCGTGCGGGTCTGTCGGCTTCCTAACCCGTGATCTCTCCCGACAATTCGAACGAAATTATTTTTGTCCGGGGTATACGAGGTTCACGAAATAATACACAGTTTATTCTTACGATACGGTTTGCGATTCTCGACGAGTGCCTCAAACTCTTCCTTTAAAAGAAAGAGGAAAAGAAAAATTATTTTCTTATACGCCTTGTGTCGAAGCCTCGAGGAGCTCGAGAGCGTCACAAAAAAAATTAAAACAAACTCTCGGCCGCTCGGCGCGTATGTCCCGCTACGGTCTCGTAGCGAGCGACTACCATGAATCCGGATACGATAGCAAAAAAAAACCTTTCGAAGGAACTCTCGGATTGTCTCGTGAACAACGGAAAATTTTTGAAATTGTCAATCAAAAGATTTGAACGTCGTGACGATAGATGCACAAAACAAGAAAAATATAAGAAGAAATAATAAAAATGTTCGTTCCCGGACAATTTTAAATCATCCCGAGAGGGAAAAAAAATATTTTAATTAAAACGACTCAACTGTCGGAAAGAGGCGTCACGAAATAAAACGTTAAATAAAAAAAATGTAAAATTCGTAATTCCGAACGACGACTGTCGAAATTATACAACGTGAAAGAAATGTTTAATTGAATAAAACGAAAAAGACTTCCCGATTAATTCCGGATCGTCTCGGTAATGAAAAAAAAATTAATTTGTAATTGCAAACGACTCGTATTTCCGAAAGACAAAACACCAAAGAAAATGTTAAACGAAATAAAATAAAACCTCTTCCCGAACAATTCGCGATGGCCACGATAATAAAGGAGAAAATTGTAGCTTGTAATAAGAACAATTCGGCTGTCGAAACGATAAGACGCAACGAAAAAGTCTAATGGAATAAGACAATAAAAAAAGAAAAACCACTTGCGGAACACTTTTCGATCGTCCTTATTATAAAAAAAAGAAGGAAAAAAAAATTAATTTGTAATTCCAAACAACTCGTATTTCCGTACGCTAAAACACCAAAGAAATTGTTAGATGAAATAAAAGAAAACCTCTTCCCGAACAATTCCTCAATCGTCTCGGTAATAACGAGAAATCTCTAAATCGGTAGCTATGCGCGGCTCGTTCGTCGAAAGGACGAAACGCAAAAGAAAACAAAGAAGCACGTGATAATCCTCGCTAGACTCGCCGTCGCTGTATGAAATATGTTTTAACCGATTCGTTCTTTTCGTCTTACACTGAAATTCGCACGCAAATCCAATCCACGGTTCTCAGATTAATCTACGGGGCACTCGACAAGATCACATTAATTTACGAGGTATAAACAAACTTTACCCGGATCTGCTTATACCACTCAGGGTTCATCCCGTGCTCGATATTAGATGTAGGTCTCGTTGTCCTTTTCTGTCCTATCTCCTCTTTCGACACTTGGACGAACTTTCTCTCTCTCTCTCTCTCTCTCTCTCTCTCCCTCTCCCTCTCCCTCTCCCTCTCCCTCTCTCTCTGTCTCTCTTTGATCTCGACACCTTCGACACTCTTTCTTTCCGCCATCACTTCTTTTCCCTCGGGAACCCGCACGTCTATTCCAGATTCGTGAACGATAATTTTTCTTACGCCGGTATCTATTCTCTTCTCACGTGTGTGCTTGACCGGCGCTCCGTCGCACGCTATCGTTCGTCGGAACGCCGAAATCTCACGGGCGTTCCCGAATTCTATCGCTTTAGGCCCGCGTCTCGCGAGGCGTCGCGCTAGCCCAGTTGAGACTTTTATGGCGGGAAATAGTTCCAGCACAGAAGAAAGGCTAAATATTATATTCTACACATGGGCGGAAATATTTTAACCATGCAACATAAAAAAAATTACCGAGAAAGAAATCTGTACTACAATTCGATACACGCTTTACTGAATTTCTTTTCCACCAATCCCAGGGCGGTGTTCTGCCGGATTATCGCTATCGCGAATCGTGCCCCACGTTGGGCGCCAAAATTTGTGACACGATTTCCGGTACTCGCGTCCTAAAATTCGCTCTCTCGTCAGACTCGTACAGGATAGGGGCGCCAGCCGCGCAAATTCTTACGCGACAAATTTATTTTCCCGACGAATCGACGAGATATCTTTTGCCCAACCGCCGCAGCCCTAAATTTGGTAGAGGGGCTGGGTTGATCCGCGACAACAGCACAAAATGAGTTTTTACGAACATTCCGAGATTTGGTGACAATCGTAACAAGTTTTTTTTTCTCGACTCTCGTATACGGCGGGAGCGGTTCGGGATACGCGTAATTCGTGGTCCTCTTGTTCTTCCAAATTGATACAGTTTTCTTTCTCGAACGGAAATGACGACAAACAAATACTAGCTTAACCCTAACTTATGCGAAATGCCTTTGGTTCTGGTACTTGAAAACTGAACCCCTCTCGGCGGCTCTACTTTAATTTAAACAAGGTCTTCGCAAATGACGGTATCGCGCACGGTGACTCGATCTTTCCCTTCCGTTATTGATCCGCCGCGACAATATCGCTCGTGACTTTAATATTCTTAATAATTTCAAAATTCAGTACTTAACCCAACGGGCCACAGCGCGCGCATTACAACGGGTTTGACGAGCGAAACGACGGCCTCACCGCTACAGTTTCAGAAGATCTCGATCCGGCAAAATGTCGGTGTCGATCTACGATTTTTCCAGTGGCGTCGCTTTCTTGGGTGGCGAGAACGGCTACAGCTTGGGAAGTGCACCTCTCCTCGCTTCAGACCAGAACTCAAGTGACGATATTTCCGCGAGGACCCTTTCGGCGGACCTGGGTCCCGACCCCCACTCCTTGCCAAGTCGCAGCCTTTTCGATTTTTCGGCGTTGACCTTGCCGATAACGTTCACATTTTCATAATTAGTGAACGTTAACATTGCCTTAAGCTCCCGTCCCGGGACCTGATTGGATCACGGACTCATCGGGATGATGACCGGCTGTAGAGGGAGACAGACAGCTGAGAGTGGGGCTTCGAGCCGGCGACCCATCCTTGGAATTTGCGGCTTACCGTTGTCGCTCGTTGATACGTAACGGATTCCATTGTCGCGAGGTGCGGAGGGCCGTTATTAGGCGAGACCCCCTCCTTCTCATTGAGATCCGCTGGTATTGAATGTAGATGAGGGACACCTCGTCACGAGACCGTGTGCGCCAAGGTAGGTAACTCCGTTGCCGTTCGATTCTTGACTCGTTCCGCGATCCTGTCCTATGTAGCGGTGAGAATAGGCCGTTCGCTCCAAAGTACAACATAACTTTTTAAAAATAAGAGTATGAGTGAAATAATTGTTGCGCTTTGTTGGGCCCTGGGAAATCGCTTGAGGGGTTTTATGGACGGCGGGAGGTGCCTTTCCATGCGCCGAGTCTGAGCCACCTTTAATGTATTGTGATGTGCAAAATTGCCACGTCACAATATATATATATATATATATATATATATATATATTGAGACGTACAGGCACGTCTCATGCCAATACCTCTACCATAAAACCTATCAAACGGTAAAAGACCTGTCGATAGGAATTGGGGAGGGGGAAGGAACAAAATGTGGATCTCTGAAAAACACAAGTAAACACAAAAAACTGAAGGTCACGAAACAATAAGCTAAAGGTACAAAAAGTGAGAGAAACAGAAAAACAGAAAATAAACAAAAACAGTTGGGAAAGGTATCAACAGTTAAACAGTAAGGGAAGGGCAAAACCGTTGGAAAGAAAACAGAGAAAGTAACAAAAAAACAAAGGAAGCATAAATTTTTTTAAATATTGAAAAGTTAACAAGAAAGGGGATCATGGGTAATTGGCAAGGGAAGGGGAACAATAAACAAAAAAATACGGGTATAAAACAGGAGAAAATGTGGAGGAACAGCAATTCTTCTTCTACTTCTTTGTGGATTGACAAGTACCACTTAGCCTAGTACCACCTATCCGGACGGGAAAGGCAGAAAGAGGGGAACCTTAAAAAAACAAAAGAAAGAAGGAGTGGCCATCGAAGAGCTAGACTTTTTACGTGGATTAACCAGTACCACTTCGCGGAGTACCACCTATCTGGAGGTCAAACGCAGTAAGAGGGGAACCTTAAGAAACCTCAAACGGAGAGCATTAGGAAATATTTTTTTATAAATACGGAAACAGAAACCGGGATAGAAATAAGAAAAAGAGCACTAAAAAAACATTGAGAATACACGAAGAAAGAACAAACTACGAAAGGATAAATAGAAAATTTGTATTAGGAGGATAGAAAGTGCGAGGAGGTATCCGAAATACCAGACGACAATACACACACACTTACATACACCTGTAAAACACAAAATATCTGCAAGGACTCCCGAAAATATCAGGAGAACCTGAAGGTCGGAGAGGTATCGAAATTCGAAACCCCACACCGACACAACACACATAACAAGTGGTACATTATCATAAGCGGGTACGTGGCGCCATCCGACGGCGTCAGCCAAAGTTAGAGTAATCGATTACCGACGCGCGATAATCGATTACACTCACGGGGAGTAATTACGAGAAAGCGCGTCGTAGCGCGTCAGTCGAAAGCGCGTCGCGATCCACTGCGTCGTGAGTCGATAGAGTGGGGGGACCCAGCGACGGCGGGTAGCACGAGAGCGCGCTCGGCACCGCGCGTAACGAGCGACAGTAGGAAGAGAGGGGATAGCGGGCCGTACCGAGATCAAGCGCGCCACAATCGATGCCGCTAGGGAGAGTGGACCGCGACCGACAGCGCCACACGCGATCTAGGGAAAGGTGCCCAGCAGACTCCACGTGCCGCAGGCGAAAGCGCACCGTAACTTCCGTGCGCCGCGAGCGCCAATACACATAGGAGAGGGGGAAGAAAATTATCAACCGATGGTAAAGCGATAGGGTTCAACCACATTTACCATCCGAGCGAGACCACAACGCGAGTATTATACCGACCGAGACGCGATACATTGAGACACACAAAATACACTTTAGAAACACAAACAACATACCACACCTGTACACAGAAATCTTTTAACATTATATCGAGTCAAAAACACTGAATAAATGTCATTTTATTAACAAATACCTCCAAAACAAAGAGTTTAAACTAATTTCTTCCCTGATCGAGTCCCGAATAAATAAAATGTATTGTAACAAATTCCGACCCGTTACATTTGGCGCCCAACGTGGGGCCCGATCATAAGAAAAAAAAAGCGTAGGCGGTATTAACAATAATAAAATGGCACAACAAAACAACGAAACTTCCCTTCGCTGGGAATCAACGACGGCGGATGGATTAATAGAAGAAGCCCGTCAAATAGATCGGCAAAACATTGGGCGACTATCGGAAATTGGACCAACACCGACAACGAACGAAGAAACTTTTGATATCGGTCAAAATATGGGCAATGCCGAGGTAATCGTTGAGGACAACGAAACTGAGCACAGCGAAACCACTTTGGCTCTCATAAAAGCCATGAACAGCATACACGACGAGCAGCGCAGGAAACGCCTCACCACCCAGGCGGAAATTAAGCAGCAAGACGACCAGTGCATCATAAGGGCTCGCCAGCTGAACGAGGAAATCAACAAAAAATAGCGAACGACATGAACAAAATCGAGAAACGCACTGAACGGGAAATTGTGATTGCTCAGAAAATGATCGAGCAAAATCATGAACAAACTCAGAAGGAAAACGACGAGAAAATAGAAGATTTTGATACGCGGATGGAAGCCATCAGACGGATAGGATCCCAGCTCCTTCATTCATCGAAGGACGTAGGAGACGTTGTCATGGATCATTCCAAGCGTATTACGGAGTGCGAAAGAAACATCCAAGCGCCACGCTCGACTACCACCACCATGGGCAGCACGACATGGGGACCGGGATTGAACGTGAGCCAGGCATACGCGGCGAAGCAAAAACGACCCACGTACAATGGCGACGGCAGAGAGTGACCAATGTGCTTCCTGAAAGATTTTAAGGAATTCTGGCGAATTACTGGAAATACAGACCTCCACTACCTGATCAGCCAGTCATTACGTGACACTGCTAAAGATTGGTGGAGGATTGTTGAGGATAGGATCCAGACAATAAAAGACTTTGAAGAAAAGTTCCGGGCGCGGTACTGGAGTCAAGATATCCAGGACAAAATCCGCCGGAATCTCGAGTTCGGGGCGTACGAATGGGACGGGCACCACATGACCCGGACCAAATACGCAACCCGAATATTTGGGAATGCGAAGGATTTGAGTGAGGGGCCAGCAGAGGAGCGAATCATCCCAAAACTGGCCAATCACTTTGGCGAATCCATCCGAATGGCAGTAAGAGTCAGCGGCATAAAAAACATTTATGCCTTCCTGGAGCTTTTGGAGAGTATGGATGGACTCTCCAATCCATACTTCTATGGATTGGAGTATGGATGGACTCTCCAATCCATCTTCTGAATGCCAGAAGATCCCTTCTACTATGGCATGAGACCAGCAATACAAACTGGCAGCAAAACAACCCGTGGAAGAACCAAAGGTTTGGGATATTCGGGGGACCCCGCCCAACAGGGACGAACCAACAATGGAGACCGGAATATCCCAAATATTCAGGACCGCCGCAACCATTCCAAGGTCGCCAACCAGGGAACAACGGCTTCAATAACGCAACAGCTAGATCGTTTTGGCCGCAAGGATCCGGGGAGGCCAGACCTCCTTTAAACGCTAACGCACCGGCTTGGAGCCCAAGGCAGCACGGGAAATCGAGCATTGTCTAGGAAAACAAAACACAGTGGCCGATGCACTCAGCAGAACAAAAGACAACATGAGCAACACCCCCAGGAAAGTCGTCCTTACCGCCATACTCGCCAGGAAGCCGGACAACGATATCAAGGAACGATTTAAAAAGATTGGAGAAATACAAAGGAACCAAGAAAATCTACAACTAATATGGGAAAACTGCAAGGCGGACACTACACAAGAATATGGAAAAAAGTAGTACCGGATCAACGAGGAATGCCTCCAAAAATATGATGGAGCTGGCAGATGGAATGTCGTACTGCCCGAAGAACTAATAAGGGCATTTATCGTAGAATGTCATTAATTATATGGTCATCAGGGAGCACGAAAAACCTTTCACCTAATAATCGAAGACTTCACTTGTCTACAATTGGCAAAACGAGTACGCCAAATAATAGCAACTTGTGACAAGTGCC
Organism: Ophion obscuratus; assembly: GCA_964007375.1. Lineage (NCBI taxonomy): Eukaryota > Metazoa > Arthropoda > Insecta > Hymenoptera > Ichneumonidae > Ophion > Ophion obscuratus. The sequence goes on along the minus strand of OZ023323.1, from coordinate 3,027,773 downwards.
AAAAGGTCAAAGTAGCTGTACAAACCAACTATGCGAAGATGCAAAATATTCTCCTTGATGGCCCAAGCGATTTAGTCTCCATAGACTTCTATGGACCACTGCCTAAGTCCGTAGGGGGGGGGGGGGGGGGGGGGTATAACACATCCTAGTGGCAATCGGCGCTTTCACGAAATTCGTAAGATTGTAATTCGTAGATTCGTAAGATTGTATCCTCTAAAAAGGCCAACACGGCGGCCACTATCAACCGGATATTCACAGATTACATCCCGAAGTACGGAAGGCCAAAGAGGATCCAATTTGACAACGGAACACAATTTACGTCAAAAATTTGATTAAAACGATTAAAAGACGAAAATATCCAAGGAGTGTTCTCCTCGATTCGACATCCGCAGGGGAATATCGTGGAAAGAGTTAACCGAGAATTATGCCGATTCTTCCGAACATTCCTAGAGGAGAAGCATTCCGGATCGTATCGGTGGGTACCCATGATCCAGGACTGTATCAATGAGACGCAGCATGAAACCACGGAAGTCACACCGGCTGAACTACAGCTAAGAAAGAAACCATATCGGAGATGGCGAGAATGGGTGCTGGCACTAAAACAAGACCAGAAGGACGGACTTGCCTACGAATAAAAAATCGAGCTAATACGAGAAAGAATAAGGAAAAAGGGGCTAAAACGAGCCGAGAGATTCAACACAACCCACACCACAACTACCTTTGAAGAAGGGGAAATGGTCTTCGTACGGGCTTTGAACGCATCGGATCCAGCAAAACAAAAAACCGCAAAATTCATGCCCCTCTACGAGGAACCATACCGAATAAAAAAATGTGCAGGACAAGCCACCTTTCTACTAGACGACCCAAAAACAAAAAGGGAGCGAGGGAAATTCCACTCGAGTATGTTAAAACGCTATCTAGCGGCGACTTGGGAAAACGAGGGAGATGAAAAACGTCACACACACGACTATCTCGAAGAACGAATAACCCATGCCGGAAGGCCGGAAGGGGTATATAAGGAAGCCCGCGAAACAGAAAAGCATTTACCAAAATCAACATGAGAAAAAATAGAAGAAACCCACAGACAGAAAAACGGCGGCGATCGAAAAAAGCGAAGAAAGAAGACCGAAAGAAAATGCGAGCAGCAATTCAAAAGAATAACGGAATGGGCCAATCACTGGACAAGGAGAAAAGAAATAAAATCACCGAGGAGATAAAACAAAGCGAAAGGAGGCACAACAATCCGGCGCGAGGAATATAAACACGCTCGACGCACTCGAATTATTCAAGGTGACGGATGAAAACATCAAAGGATGGTACCCCGGAATCTCGCTCGAAAATTAGAAGGAGGGAGTAAAGGACGTCGAAAAATCAAGAAAAATCGTCAGTCAACAGTCAACCACCTAAAAGTAACAATGTATAAGAATCGCGAGGTAGGAAATTTAGAAGGGATCTACCGAGGCTTTACGGTCTCTGGGGTAACGAGCCCCAATGAAATATTTCTGCATTTAAACGGGCAAGACGGGCGAAAGTTAGCAATCATTCGGGCATGGCAAAGGATGAGCCCCGACGAACCAGGAATCCATAAGCTCCTGGAAGAAGAAATATTTCCGGGAGCGGCCATCTTATATCGTCACTCCGGATAATTTCGACGAGGATCGGTCATCGAGCGGAAATAGGACGGGGAAGTGATCGTGTGGCTGGGAGATTGGGGAAGCACAGTGTATGCCAAACAGGAAGAGTGCTACAACGCCCCCGGGATGGCCTACATGCATCCATATCAGGCCATCTCAGCCACACATGGGGACCTGGAGCCCCTCGAGGAACTCTGGACGGAAGAAGACGTTTTCTATGCCAGAGAGATCGTCCGGGACACCACCTGGACGGCACGAATATGCGTTAAGCCAGCAGCGACCTGCCTCGTCCTCGTCGATCTATATCTTGAGGACGAGGGCCCCAATCAGGGTCGCTGTTTGGCGGATCTATTCGTCAAGTCGTGAATAGCCCGGAGGACGGAAGAGGCAAATCCACCGACAATCGTAAGCAAAGGGTGTCGACACGGGGACATCATTTATCACCGAGAGGCTCTGCGTGGATGGGTGTTGAACGAGAACAACAACATCGAGACCAGCACCCATACCAACGCCCCCATCAAAACCAACAACGAAAACAACACCATCGACACGGAAAGTTGGGAGGACGACGACGACGACAACGAAGAAGACAACAACGAAGACGCTGAAACAATCATCAACAACGACTACGACAGCGAGGAGGAACGGTTTTGGAAGGACATCGGACTATACGACAACAAGGACGAACAAACAGACAGCGACGACAGCAACAGCTTGGCCTCACTGTGAAATAATGAAACCACAAAAACAAACCCAATTTATGCTTTCACATTATTTTGCGAGCGACTCCAGAAGGACAGCGGTCCGCCGAAAAACGCGAGCGAGACATAGAGTAAGGGAGGGGGGAATAAAAATAAACGCGACAGAAAAAGCAGCAGAAAAGGAAGAAGAAGCCGTAGAAACCGTTAGCAAGGTAGGAAAGGTTTTGTTTTTTCTTTTTTTTTTATTTTGTTTTTGATTCTTCCATGATTTGGATGCCGCAAGGGCAATCCGAATCGAAGAAGAATCAAAAAGGGGGACAATGAGACTTACAGGCCCGACTCATGCCAATACCCCCACCATAAAACCTATCAAACGGTAAAAGACCTGTCGATAGGAATAAGGGAGGGGGAAGTAACAAAATGTGGACCTCTGAAAAACAGAAGAGAAACACAAAAAACTGAAGGTCACGAAACAATAACCTAAAGGTACAAAAAGTGAGAGAAGAGAAAACAGAAAAGGACAAAAACAGTCAAAGGTATACAAAAGTAGAAAGAAAAAGAAAAACAGAGAATAAACAAAACCAGTAGAGAAAGGTATCAACAGTTAAAAAGTAAGGGAAGGGGAAAACCGCGGGAAGAAAACAGAGAAAGTAATAAAAAAACAAAGGAAGAATAAATTTATTTAAATATTGAAAAAGTTAACAATAAAGGGGATCATGGGTGATTGGCAAGGGAAGGGGGACAATAAACAATAAAATACGGGTATAAAAGAGGAGAAAATGTGGAGGAACAGCACTTCTTCGACTTCTTTGGGGATTGACAAGTACCACTTAGCCTAGTACCACCTATCCGGAGAGGAAAGGCAGAAAGAGGGACACCTTAAAAGACAAAAGAAAGAAGGAGTCGCCATCGAAAAGCTAGACTTTTTACGTGGATTTACAAGTAACACTTCGCGGAGTACCACCTATCTGGAGGGGAAACGTAGTAAGAGGGGAACCTTAAGAAACATAAAAAGGAGAGAATTAAGAAATAGCTTTTATAAATACGGAAACAGAAACCGGGATAGAAATAAGAAAGAGAGCACTAAAAAACATTGAGAATACACGAAGAAAGAACAAAGTACGGAAGGATAAATAGAAAATTTGTATTAGGAAGATAGAAAGTGCGAGGAGGTATCCGAAATACCAGGCGACAATACACATATACTTACATACCCCTGTAAAACACGAAATATCTGCAAGGGCTCCCGAAAATATAAGGAGAACCTGAAGGTCGGAGAGGTATCGAAATTCGAAACACCACACCGACACAACACACATAACAAGCGGTACATTATCATAAGCGGGTACGTGGCGCCATCCGACGGCGTCAGCCAAAGTTAGAGTAATCGATTACCGACGCGCGATAATCGATTACGCTCACGGGGAGTAATTACGAGAAAGCGCCCCGTAGCGCGTCAGTAGAAAGCGCGCCGCGATCCACCGCGTCGTGAGTCGATACAGAGATTAGTAGGGAGATGTACGACGCTTCCCTTTTCGGCAGAGATTAGTAGGGAGATGTACAACGCTCCCCTTCTCGGCGTGCCTCGTGAACGGTGCTAAATCGCGGCGGCGAGTTCGAGAATGTGATTTTGTGTGCATCGCCTCTGTCGAGGTTGCAGATTCCCTTCTAGCCGTGCGAGTCGTGAGGACCGCTCAAGTCGATATCGCAGTCAGCGTGCACACGAATGGGTAGCTCGGTGGGGGAAAAGTCTCTGCCCCTCGCTCACTCGACAGGCGAACGGAGCGAGGTTTTCTGTTCGATTGAGCTCGACATATGTGTGCCCGTACTGCGGATTGGAATATGCATTAAATGAATTTCAAAGAGAAAAACATGTATCGAGAAAATTGTTTTCTCTCGGTTGGCCGTTTATGCCGAAAATGTGGGTTAAAAAAATTAACGACGAACCACGTTGAAAAATAAAACGCCGAAACGACCGTGGAAGGTTCAAAAAGAAATCTTGATCCTTTGCCGTGGTCGTTACGGCGTTTTTTTCAACAGTAAACATTATGAATAAGCGTATATCATAAATATTTTTCTATCCTCAATGAGCGTCGTGGCTGAGTTGGCAGCGAGACGGATTGACGATGCTTGCGGTCCGGGTTCGATCCCTGGATAATCGACTTTTTTCAATCTATTTTTTTTTCTTCATTTTATATCAAAAAAATGTCGAACTTACTCTCGCTTTAGCTATTCTCGCCTGTCCAGGCACTATTTGTGATATTTAATGCATATGTGTTTAATTTAAATAAAGACATTGGCTACCGGGGATCAAACCCGCGTCGTCTGGGCTCAGAGCCCGCACGCTGATATGTCAACCGCGAGGCTCTTGTGACTGCAAACCTACCTTACGTATACACACTTATCCAACCTTAAAAATATCGCTCTATACCAATTGCATATTGTTTTTATGACCCCAAAGTATTATTGAAGACAAATGAAAACGATTTTTCCGAATTCTTAGAGTGGTGTTATCCCTTAAAGAAAAGAAATTAATTTTTTGATCGTTGTAAATGTATATCGCCTCTTAAAGTCTTTAAGGCGTCTGACCACCTTGGCTGAGCGAAAAATGGGTATATTAAAAAAAAGTAAACTCGAAAGTATGGGCCGGAATATTTTTACTTTTTTACGCAACGTCAGAAAGAGCTTTAAGAATAACGTTAATAAATTTCTGTTCAAAATATTTTAAAATGGCGCCGTTATGCACATTGCCGCGGAGGCCCTCCGCACGATACGCGCGATCGTTGTCCCAGCTGTTACCCGGTCATGTCACATCTGCAAAAAAAATCAGCTTATTTGAGAGTAGTGTCGCTACAATGTAGCGTAGCGGCTTTTTTTCGACCGTTAAAACAATTATGGGGAGCCGAAGAAAAAAAATGTGTATTTTTCACCGAAATTATGGCTTACAATAATTTTTTTAAGAATCCTTTAAAAAATCTCGTGCGTGTTAGCGAAAACCGGCAGAAAATTATGAAGCAACTCGTCCACTTCTTTGCTGTTCGCTATTTCGGTGTTCTTTATTTTGGACCATCGCTCGTTTGCCTATCTGAGATCTATACTTTCGAAGTTTGTATCCTCGCTATGTCTTTTTGCTATAGATGGTATTACGAATATTAGATACTCACGTCTTTCCATTTCGGAGATATGGATGTTCTAGATTGTTTGAATCTGTATTTGTGTGACTCAAACTGCAGACAATCTAAATACACGTTCTCGAATACATGAACTCTCGAATAAATAATCCTTTGGTGAAATAGTTATTCAATTTCGTCATCGGCCGAAGGATACAATTTTGAATATTTTACAGTTCGTTACTTTGAGTTCATAATTCTGTCATTTCGAAATCTTTGTGGTTCTATATTTGGCCTTTCAAAGTTTGGACCCCTATCCCAATATGAAATGTGTTGAAAAAAATGCCGAAACACACTTATCCAGTGTGAAATGTGTTGTGAAAAAAATGCCGATCGAGAAAGACTCAAAGTTCTCTTCGAGCCTTTCTCGATCGTTTCGGCACTTTTCTTCAACAATTTTTTACATTAATTTTCTACGGCGAAAAGTTAAAACTCATTTCCGTATTGGGGGAAACATTAATTTTTTTTTGTCATATTTTCCAATACTGTTTCCACCACAATTTGGAACGCCCGCTAGTAGTGTAGCTATGAGAGTTCTATCGCTGGTCCTCTGAGGGGGGGTGCGGGGCGCGGGGTTCACGCGGGGCGCGGTATGACGTCACGCGGGGAGGGGGACTCGGTGGAGAGGCTGACGTCACGCGGGGCGGGGGAAATCGTTGGAGCGGAGGAGGGGGGTATATATCGATTATCGATTAATTGATCATCGATTATTGATCATCGATTATTGATCTTTATTTAAAATTTGTTGTTGATTTATTTTAGTCTTATATTGTTTACTTCATGGATTTTATTATTTAGTGGCTCTCGCCCGAGAACCAAGTTGGTTGACCCGTGTCAACCAGCTTGAGCTTATAATTTTGTAGTCCAAGCTCAGACTGCAGTATTCCATCGCGACATCAACATCTCTCCACAAAGAACTTTGAAAGTGCGGGGAAAATGGATCTCTCGGGTATCAACAAAGTCAGCGTGATGGCGGAATTCCTTCCAACGAAGAAGCTGTCAGAACTCCGCGTTCACTCGGATCATCGAATCTCTGACATGAGAGCCGTACAATCCAAGTTTGGGAAACGCTACATCGCGGACATCGCGGATGAGTTCGCTGTCTTCTTACCAGCGCGACTTGTGAAGAACTTCGATGAAGATTTGGAAATGTTCGAGCGAATGCGGCAAGCGGCACGTGATCATAATCTCTGGATGACATACAAAGGTGGAAAATACAACAGCATAAACTTTTTCTAAGTCTGAGCACGCACATGGTGGAAAAGACGAAATTCGTTGGAACACCATCGTCGACCGACTGTCCGCATCATCGAGAGTATGTTGCAACTGGCGCGTAATAGTCAACTCTACATGCAGTTGTGGAAAATACAACAGCGTCAAGTTCCATGGTCTTTGAGTATGGTGGAAAAGAGTAAATTCGTTGGTGCAGCATCGTTGAGTGGAACAGCCGTCCGGATCACAGCCGTCTGACCACCGTTTTCAACGTTTTAAGTGTTTGACTATGTAAAAATATATTTAAAAAACTGTTTTATCGAAATGTATGAGAAGGAGAAATGCAAAGCAATTTTCGTCGTAGAATAAATGAAGAATACAAATGGTATATATTTTAATTGAAATGTTTTTATTCATTTAAAAAAAACCCCTCGCTCACACAACGCTTCGTATACACTCAACCAGCTGTTCAGCGATTTTACATTATCATGGGCGCAGTTGTATTTCGTATTGAAGGAATGATGGGGGCATTTGGAGTTTGTGATTTTCGGCAACTTCTGCAGCGATGGACAGTCCAGAGTCTCCAAGTCGATGACGATTGTCGCAGGATCCGTGAATCTTGACAACCATACGCATTTCTCGAGTCCCTTGGCATAGATGGTAGGGGCTCCTTGCAAGATTCCTCGAATTGTCTTTCTAGCTGCCTCGTAAGGTATACCGCTGTGTTCCCGTCGGATTCCATGGAAATAGCGTTCCAACCACTTGTTTGTCATTTTATACTTGGCCGGTAAAGAGTCCCATGCAAATGGTGCGTCGAAAGCGAGTGTCAGCGGTTCAGCATCCTTATCGTGGAGTTTGATGATGGACATCTCCTTTAGGACAAATTTGTTGATGGGTCTCTTGAAGCCCTGTACATCGACGATAAGCTCCATGTTGACTGACGTGGACGCAAATTATCGGCATGATTTTATACCAATTTTTTAACCTCGCCGCCGATTGGATTGTACTCGACAATACGATCATGGAGGATCATGCAGTATGCTGAAGTTTGTGGCGGAATATTATTTTTCAATTCGAACTCAAGGCGCACGTCAACAGGGCCGGACTTGAGAGAATCGTTTTGCTTTGAGCATGGTGACCCCCACTCCTATCCCCACTCCTCGGTCCGTGGTGAGAAGAGGAAAGAGCGATATACTTACGTGCGTGTGTCGCCTTTTCTGCGGAGTCAGCAAACGCCTTGGTCACTATGGCGAGCCACCACAATTTTCCCCCACTTCTACACCCACCTCGGCTACCCCCACCACGGGCCGAGGAGTGGGGGTAGGAGCAGGGTTAGGAGTGGGGGTCGCCATGCTCAAAGCAAAACGATTCTCTCAAGTCCGGCCCTGTTGACGTGCGCCTTGAGTTCGAATTGAAAAAGAATATTCCGCCACAAATTTCAGCATACTGCATGATCCTCCATGATCGTATTGTCGAGTATAATCCAATCAGCGGTGGGGTTAAAAAATTGGTATAAAATCATGCCGATAATTCGCGTCCACGTCAGTCAACATGGAGATTATCGTCGATGTACAGGGCTTCAAGAGCCCCATCAACGAATTTGTCCTAAAGGAGATGTCCATCATCGAACTCCACGACTCTTTACCGGCCAAGTACAAAATGACAAACAAGTGGTTGGAACGAAATTTCCATGGAATGCGATGGGATCACAGCGGCATACCATACGAGGCAGCTAGAAAGACAATTCGAGAAATCTTGCAAGGAGCCCCCGCCATCTATGCGAAGGGATTCGAGAAATGCGCATGGCTATCAAGATTCACGGATCCCACGACAAACGTCATCGATTTGGAGACTCTGGACTGTCCATCGCTGCAGAAGTTGCCGAAAATCACAAACTCGAAATGCCCCCATCATTCCTTCAACACGAAATACAACTGCGCCCATGATAATGTAAAATCGCTGAAAAGCTGGTTGAGTGTATACGAAGCGTTGTGTGAGCGAGGGATTTTTTTAAAATGAATAAAAAGCATTTCGATGAAAATATATACCATTTGTATTCTTCATTTATTCTACGACGAAAATTGTTTTGCATTTCTCCTTCTCATACATTTCGATAAAACAGTTTTTTTCTTAAATACATTTTTACATAGTCAAACACTTAAAACGTCGAAACGATGGTGAGACGACTGTGATCTGGACGGCTGTTCCACTCAACGATGCTGCCCCAACGAATTTGCTCTTTTCCACCATACTCCAAGACGATAGAACTTGATGCTGATGTATTTTCCACAACTGCATGTAGAATTGACTATTACGCGCCAGTTGCAGCATACTCTCGATGATGTAGACAGCCGTTCGACGATGGTGTTCCACAGAATTTCTTATTTTTCCACCATGTGTTCTCAGACTTGGAAAAAATCTATACTGTTGTATTTTCCACCTTTGTATGTCATGCAGAGACGATGATCACGTGCCGCTTGCCGCATTCGCTCGAACGTTTCCAAATCTTCATCGAAGGCCTTCCCAAGTCGCGCTGGTAAGAAGACAGTGAACTCATCCGCGATGTCCGCGAGGTAGCGTTTCTCAAATTTGGTTTGTACGGCCCTCATGTCGGAGATTCGATGATCCGAGTGAACGCGGAGTTCTGACAGCTTCTTCGTTGGAAGGAATTCGGCCATCACGCTGACTTTGTTGATACTCGAGAGATCCATTTTCCCCGCACTTACGAAGTTCTTTTTGGAGAGATGTTGATGTCGCGGTGGAATACTGCAGTCTGAGCTTGGACTACGAAGTTATAAGCTCCTTCATAACCCTCCCACTTAAATTTTCAAACTTGTCCCCACTTTTCCAATAATGAAAAACAGGTTCAAACACTTTCGAAGAACCTCGTATGTGGAGAATTTCCCCCGACATTCTTTCACACTCTCAAAAAACGGGTTCAAACACGTTTGAAGAACCCCGTACGTGGAGAATTTCCACAGCATTTTTCACATTCCCTACGTTGAGGTGGGGGGCCATCGATGTGATCTTTCATCTGTGGTGTATTATAATGCTCCATGCATGGAAGATATGATAGCACTTCACTATCGCTCCGGTGATGTTCTGGCAAATGATCCCACAATAAGGCAACATATTCACCCCAATATTTTAGGAGCAAGACCTTTGGAACCTGTTCGAGCTCATTTTTGGTCAAGTCCAAGGGGGTGCTTGGCCGGATGCACTGCGTACATACTTGCACATCTGAACATCTCGACGTTATATTTCGCAATGAACACGAGTCCTCGATATATTGAAACATTTTTTTCCCGAGTGCAGCTGTGCTCCGGTGGCCCATCCGCGGTCAAAAACCCGTTGACGATAGATCTCTAAAGTTTATAGTTTTTTAAGAAATCCCGACTTGTCAGGACCTGTCTCGGGTGTCGGCGAGAGTCGTGACAGGAGTGGACACGCATACAAACATTTTAAAGATTTCGGAAACGAAACCAAGCGCATCACACCTGCATCACATAAATAAACGGCTTTGAAAAGGTGTCCCCTTCATGTATCGCTTCAAATTAACGAAATTTTCCTACCCATATATGGCCATTACACATACACATCGTGTGTGTTAGTTTTATTTTCACACAAACTAAATAGTGTAGAAAGAAAAACATTGCATCGATGCTAATCTTTTTTTAAATCTATGATAAATTAGGAATTTATGGGTTTTCAACGTTCACTCACCACTACCTGACCCCCGCCCCCACAAAACACTCGTCGACAGCGGCTTCCCCTTCCCGATGAAGTTCGTTATGAGCTCGATGGTGTGGAAATTGATCGCAATCGAAACGTTGGAATAAAAATCACGATTAAAAACTACATCTCCCTAAGTCCTGAGAGGAGTCATGCTTTGAAAAATGCTGCGTGGGATGTAACACATGATAATGGGGGAACGTAGTAGGTGTACAAATAAGTTTTAGGACACTTCGATTTTGTATCATAACAGCTATTCTAGATAACTAAATTGTCATTCTAAATTAATTCAAAGGTCCCGCTCACTTATCATAGATGGCGCTTGATATGAAGTATCGAAACGTAAAGGAGTCATAAACATAACCTATAAATTCTGTAAATTAAACATGCAGACCGATAAGCTATTTATTAGACACTGCATTCGCTATGAATTCCATCAAGGAAAAAGTATTAGGAAAGCGTGTGAATCGATATGTTCTGTTCTTGGAGACAACATTGTATCTGAAAGTACATGTGAGTATTGGTATAAGCGATTCAAAGAAGGTGATTTCGACGTTAGTGACCGTGAACGCACGGGGCCTCCTGTAAAGGTGGACGATCAGGAACTGCAAGCGTTGCTGGATGAAAACTCTTGTCAAACGGAGAAACAACTTTCGGAACAGCTTGGAGTAACTCAACAAACTGTTTCTTATCGTTTAAAAGCAATGGGTAAGATTCGAAAAGGAACAAAGTGGGTACCACACTTTCTGACTCAAGAAAATAAAAACAGCCGTCTTAACATTTGTGTTAGTCTTTACAACAAGCAACATAGAAAGTCTTTCTTGTGGAAAATTGTGACCGGCGATGAAAAGTGGATTTATTTTGATAATCCGAAACGCAAATATCATTGGACTGACCCCGGCGAGCCGACAACATCCACGCCAAAGCGCAATGTTCATTGTAACAAAGTCATGCTGTGCATATGGTGGGATATGAAAAGCGTAGTGTATTATGAACTTCTCAAACCTGGTCAAACAGTTACTACCGATCGCTATTGTCATCAATTGATGCAGGTGAATCAAGAAATTGAGAAGAAACGTCCATTTTCTGGTAAAGGAAAACGTCCAGTAAAACTGCTCCATGACAACGCGCGGCCTCATGTGGGTAAACCGGTCAAGGATACGTTACTAGCGCTTGGATGGGAAGCTGTACCACACCCGGCGTATTCACCAGACTTAGCCCCATCCGATTATCATTTATTCCGGAAAATGCAGAACGATTTGTCTGACGTGCGATTCAAAACATTTGAAGAAGTGGAAAAATGGGTCGCTAAATTTCTCACCTCGCAAGACAAAAGTTTCTTTGCGAAAGGCATCCGCGAGTTACCTGAGAGATGGCTGAAGGTCATTCAGTGCGATGGAGATTACTTCGATGAATAACTGTGTTTTACTTCTTTTTTAATAAATCTTGAATTTCTTGAAAACTGTCCTAAAACTTATTTGTACACCTAATACTTCAATTTTTGTTTACCTCTCAACATATTGCTCGGAATCTGCGAAGATTACAAGCGCGTTGTTATCAATACTCCTCTTACCTCTCAACATATTGCTCGGAATCTGCGAAGATTACAAGCGCGTTGTTATCAATGCTCGTCTTACCTCTCAACATATTGCTCGGAATCTGCGAAGATTACAAGCGCGTTGTTATCAATGCTCGTCATGAGCTAATTCTGATACGTTCGCGCAATGATAACAACTGCGTATTCGGTCAGCATCCATTAGTAGAGGCAGAAGTTGAATTGCTCAAGAAACAATGGCGTATGCGTCACGTAATATTAAATGAGATAACTAAATTGTCATTACTTCGAACATTGGAAAGTGGGCGATACTTGAATATGAGCTTTCGTTCATGGGATCTATACGAGTATCCACTGCTTCAAAGCACAACGAAACATTCATGAACTGTAAAAGCTGCCTCCCAGCTAGAGAAACCAAGATATGTAATATTTGCGTTGCAGACTGGCAAAAAAATTCTATGGCCAAGGACATTACATTATTTGACGACTGCAAACTCGCCAATGTTAAACTTTTTCTCAACTCGGAATCCTATCCTTACGATGATTTGAATTTAGACTTTGCCAAAAACAGATTCGCCATTTTGTTCAATATGTACGTTCGATTTCGTAAATCTTATTACGGCTGTAATAGTGATAATTCTTTGCTCACTATCGCAAAGCTTCAATATAACGGCCCTCTCACGGTTATCGATTGTTCGCGCCAGAACGAGTCTGTGAAAAATGCTACCGTGGACGTACGCATAGAGTTTGAATGTAAGGAAGATTTGCCACCAAATACTAATGCCTATTGTTTGATCTTGCACGATCGCGTTGTTGAATATTGTCCATTGACAAACATGGTTCGTAAAATTGTATAGATCAGCAATTAACCCCCGCTCAATGAATAAATAATTTAAAGACGAGTTTTTTAAATATTGACGTCAATCATCAATTAATCTTGCTATCGACTTGATCGAGCCAATACATCTTCGTTATGTCTGTACCTACATTTGTCGATCTACAAGGATTCATTATTGGGAGAAACTTTGTCGTGAAGGAAGTAGCGATTATGAGAGCGGGAAGTGTACTCTCTCATTACATTTTCGCGAGTATCATACCATGGAGACTTCTCACAAAATCTGAGAGATACGAAGCGTCATGGCTGATTCGGAATCACCATGGTCTAAACTGGGCCTATGGAAACGTTCCATATAGCATGGCTCAAGGTTTAATAACGGCTGCAGTTGTGGGCCCAACGGAAGACGATGTGTATCCTGTCGTATATGTTGACGGCCATGAAAAACGAGAATGGTTAGCTGATATATTAAATATGAAAAATGATTTAGTTATTGAAACGTTGGACGTGGACTTCGGCGATATGGATACCTTAAGTAAATTAGGCGTAAGCTATACTCTACGATGCGAAAAGCATGAAAAAAATGGTGCATTGCAAAATGTATTTAAAATGTTTAATTGGTGGACGAATCATAAAGATTCATGCAAATAAACGAAATGTGACATTGTGTGATTTTTTTATTCTCCTCACCCCTTTCTTTGTTACATTATCTGTTATGAGATTACACAGTTGTATAAAATATTGCGCTCGAACGTTCAAGAGACGTTCGTGAGACGTTCATGAGACGATCGTGAGACGTTCGTAAGACGATCGTGAGACGTTCGGAGGCGTTCGGAGACGTTCGAGAGACGTTCGTGAGACGTTCATGAGACGTTCAAGAGATGTACAAGAGACGGTCGTGAGACGTACGGAAATGTTCGTGAGACGTTCTGAAACGTTCATGAGACGTTAAAGAGACGTTCGGAGACGTTAGTGAGACGTTCGAAGACGTTCGGAGACGTTCAAGAGACGTTCGTGAGACGTTCGTGAGACGTTCATGAGACGTTTGTGAGACGTTCAAGAGACGTTCGAGAGACGTTCGAGAGACGTTCGGAGACGTTCGTGAGATGTTCAAGAGACGTTCAGAGACGTTCATGACACGTTCAAGAGACGTCCGAAAGCGTTCAATGATTGTTCGAAGACGTTCAATAATTGTTCGAAAACCGTTAATAGATGTTCCAAGTCGTTCGTAGGTTGTTTGGGATTTTAGTCCGCTTTAGTCGTTGAATGTCTAAAGTTAAATGTATATCTCGCTCTATCTTACATGCGTGCGATGGGTTGCTCCATCTCACATTCTCTCTCTCTCTCTCGCTCGTCTCTGTCTCTGTCTCTCTGTCTCTCTATCTCTCTGTCTCTCTGTCTCTCTGTCTCTCTGTCTCTCTGTCTCTCTCTCTCTGTCTCTCT
>OZ023323.1:2953725-3013291 GCA_964007375.1 Ophion obscuratus | reverse complement strand
CTCGCCTTGAGCTAGCGGTGGAAATTGGAATCGAAATTGAATTAATTCGTAAAATTTCCGTCGTGTGTGGAGTGGCGATCCTTGTGGATCTTTGTGGACTTTTCTGACTTTTCTAACTTTTTCTGTCGTATTCTTGCGGTATTCGCGTGTATTATTATGTATTATTACTATTTCATCTTAATCAAATGGTATGACGGTATTATCCTATTATTCTACTCAACCTTAATTCTATGTTATATTCGCATCATATTATGGTTTTTCTTTTCGTTCTAGGGGTTATATTATATTGTTTTATATTATTTTGTATTTTCATATCATGCATTATTTTATATTATTATTTTATATTATTTTGTATTACTTATATTACCTTGTATCATCATCAGATTATCTCATATTGTATCTTAATTTGCCCGAAAGTATAACTGGGGCATAATAAAGTGACAATCAATCAATCAATCTCTCTCTCTCTCACTCTCTCTCTCTCTCTCTCTCTCTCTCTCTCTCTCTCTCTCTCTCTCTCGAGATCTCGAGCGTTTACAGACGTGTCTTATCATGCTCTGTGCTTAAACTCATCTTACTTGCGGAATAGTGTTCCAGTTTTGTTCTATTGTTATTCACGTGTAATCTTAAGGACATTCTTATTGGTGGTCTATAAGTTCAACCAGTCAGTGCGTTTTTTTGCTCATTATCGGTGTTTTAATCGGCTTATACTCGGGTATTCGATAATCCTCGCATCGGCGCTTGGGACATGTAGTCACTGCGACGATTTTCTGCGCATAGTGTGAGTGTGTGATCGACATCGGTGTTTGATGATGAACTGTATTGACTAATTCGAGTGTTACACATACTCTGAACTCCGTGTGTGTCAACCTACATACACGCGTAAGACTATACACGATACCTCACCTGTGTTTTGATCTAGCGACTTTGAATTCCTTGTGTGTTGAAATTCCGTGTGTGGGTGTCATCCATACAAGCAAGACCATACGAAGCTATACATTGACTCTACGTTCTGTGTGTGGGTGTCATCCATGAGACTATACGTACTAAAGTTCTGCCGTATTTTGTTTTCTTATATGCGTCTTAGAGTCTTGGCTGTATTATTATAGGGCCTATGTATTTTTCCTACGGAACAGCTAATTTAATTAATCTGCACGTGACGTCGATATTTTTTGAATAATGGCTGGTCGTTGTAGTCTCTGTGGTCAGACGAATAGACGTGGCGAGAATGTCTTATGCACTGGTGATTGTGGAAAACTTTTTCATACAGCATGTGTCAAGACGAAATTTGGCAACGATTTCGCCCGCGCCGATAGTAAAGATGTTTTTCGCTGTGGGCCTTGTGCTATGCAAACCTCGTCTATCGTTCAACGTACGCCTCCATCTTCAAGCGTTGCAAATCAGAATTCGACTCATCCGATCACTCCTACTTGCAATGTAACCACAGCACCACCGTCTACTCAGGGTACTTCGAAGTCTGCCTCGTTGGATAATATTCTGCGACATATGCAGCAATCCAGTGCTTCTTCTGATAACAACTTCAAGCAAATGCGTGAGTCGTTTGCAAGTGTTGAGCGCAATTTTGCTGACCTGCGTTGTGATGTTGCCGAGTTGCGTACTGATGTAGCGGACCTTGTCGCAACCCAGGATGCATTGTCACATCGCATCACTTCACTCGAAACAAACACTGAGAATACACGTGGTGAGGTCTCCGAGGTCGCAAAAGAAAATCGATTGCCGAAAGAGCAAATTACTGCTTTATCCAGATGCGTATTAACGCTCAATTCTTCTCATTTTGCCTTTGAGCTTACAATGACTGGCTTGCCAGTTTCAATCGATGATTCTCCGCAGTTAATGGTTCAAAAGGTTTTCGAATCATTAGACATTCCTCATCTACTGGGAGATGTACTTGACATCCGTACTATTCCTAGAAGGGAATCCCGTGCTGCTGGAAACCGTTCGCAGCTGGATAATGCGGCTCGTGTTACTACATCCTTGATTGTGAAGCTAAAATCAACATCAGTACGGGATTTCATAATCGCCAAAAAACGCGATAAAAAAGATTTGCTGGTCAAGGACGTATTCAACGTCAATCTTCCGGGAAAAATTTTCGTCAACGAATTCTTACCGCCTTCTGTCTATGATCTACATCGCCGCACTAAGATCAAGGCGGCAGAAACTGGCTACAAATTCACTTAGATAAGATCGGGTAACATCTGTGTCCGCAAATTCGACAAGTCACCGATCATCTACATCTACGGAGAATCAGATCTTTCTAAGCTCGTCTGCCAATCAACGGGGGAACCTCAAGGCAGCCAAATTAATCGTCGCAGCTCAAATAATCTCTCGCATTCTTGTTTGAAAATCGTACAGCTCAATGCAAACTCATTGCTTGGTCATATTGACACACCCACTGCTCACTTGGAAACTCACTTTTATCATATCATATCAGTCTCTGAAACCTGGCTACACTCAGGAATTCCCGATTCCCTCGTGCATCTGAACGGCTATTTTTTAATCCGTAACGATAGATTAGGGAAACGAGGAGGCGAAGTTGCCTGTTATGTGCATGAATCTCTCGAAGTAAAATTATTAGCAGCGTCCCCAAGTTTTTCTCAAATTCGCCGGAGTTCGTTTTGCTTCATTTACGCTGCCCGAATGCCCAAATACTGCTTTATGGGTCTATGTATAGGATACCAAAGGGGCTTATGTTTAATGATTTTGTTACCACCTTCATGCGATATTCTTTTGCGTATAAAAATATTATCATTAGCGGTGACCTAAATTGTAATCTCCCATCTTCGAATTTCGAAGCGACATTTCTGCGCGAACTTGTTTATGCTCAGTCATTGCATATAGTCGAAATGGAGTCCACTTTTCATACAGCTACCTCAGATTCGTGGCTTGATGTTTTTATTGTTGATAGTCCAACTAAAATACTATCAGCTAAGAAGTCTGAGGCTCCATTCATCGCAGGACATGACTTGATTGAGCTAGATTACAAGTTTGACATGATTTCCACCACTGAACGCACCATCCGTCGCCGTAATTTCAAGTATTACAATAACTCGGCTTTTCTCCAAACTGTGACAAGGAATTTTGATACGAATCATATGCTCAATCACCTTAGCCATCAAGCCAACCAACTAAACCATCATATTGACGACTTGACTATTTCATTATGTAATGAAATGACAGCTGCCCTTGATACTCACGCACCTGTATCGACATTCCGTGTTCGCAGGCCGCATGCGCCGTGGCTCACGGACGAACTTAAAAGTCGCATAAGAAAACGTAATGCACTTTACAAGCGAGCTAAGCGAGCAAACAGCCTATTGGGACTTGCGATCTACAGAAATTATAGGGATCAACTTAAAACAGATATCAATGAAGTTATAAATAAACATATCCTATAGAGACTTATTGGCATCACAGATATTTCTAGATTGTGGAGAGAACTTGCGAACTTGGGCCTGGTAAAATCAACTCTGTCGTCAGTGTTTAATTTTTTTTCTTGTGAAGATTTGAATAATTGTTATGTGAGTATTTCTGGGTCATCTGTTGCTTACGACTATTCACATTTTTTAAACTCAACTATTGATTTGCCAGTTGTAAGTCCGAGTTTCCTTTTCACACCCATAACCGTTCAAGCTGTATCTACTTTCATCAGTAACTCGACATCTGTTTCCCATGCTGCTGGACCTGATGGCTTATCGTTGTTTGCTATCCATGAAGCTCTCCCTATCATCACACCGGTTTTGACTACACTTTTTAACTATTCGCTAAAATTATCACACTTCCCGAACACATGGAAACGCACTTACATCCGCCCACTACTCAAGGTCAATATTCCGCAGTCTCCGTCAGACACCCGCCCGATTGCCAATTTGTGCGAGCTATCTAAAATTCTAGAGAGAATTGTCCACGGACAAATGACTAAATTTATTAATGACAACAATATTCTAGATCCTCGCCAGTCGGGTTACAGACGCGGTTTCAGTACGCAGACTGCCTTACTCAGAATACGTCACGATGTTACACGTAATGTTGACGAGGGACGCTTAACCATTCTTGTCCTATTTGATTTTAGTAAGGCTTTCGACATGGTCTCTCACCATAAGCTGTTATTGAAGTTGCATGGGATCGGATTTTCTAGGGGTGTACTCAAATAGCTTTTTTCATACTTGTCTGATCGAACTCAAGCAGTTATTGACAATCTTGGGAGTACATCTAGCTGGCGTTCTACCACTACTGGTGTACCACAAGGATCGGTCCTTGGTCCGTTGTTGTTTTCCCTCGTTATTAACGACATCGGTGCTGACCTTGCTTACTCTCAACATCTGATCTTCGCGGACGATACTCAAATTTATTTGAGCTGTAAACCATCTGAGCTGAACATTGGTATTGACCGTATCAAACACGATGTACATGTCATTGCGAGGTATGCAGACATTAATGGTCTTAAGCTCAATCTTGCGAAATCTAAAGTCTTGATACAGGGTAGTCCTAGTTATATCTCAAAAATCGACGTCGACCAGCTAGTTCCTATCGTTGTAAATGGAGTCACTCTTCCGTATGTTGATGAAGTACGCAATCTCGGAATTATTATGACCGCAAATCTCTCTTGGCGTAAACACGTTTCAGCTATCTCACGTAAGGTCAATTTCTCTCTCTTCAAATTAAAATACCACCGGAATGCGCTCACGCGTGAGCTTAAAACTATGCTTGTCGTTTCTCTTATATTTCCTCATTTGGATTACTGCTGTTTGGTATATAATGATTTGACGAGCGAATTAAACACGAAATTGCAGCAACTAGTTAACAGTGCCATTAGATTTATCTTTAATTTGCGGAGGGATGAGCATATAACTCCCTACCGTAGACAGCTTGGCTGACTCACCGTAAGATCTCGGCGTCAATACTTTCTTGGTATCTATATCTATAATATTCTGCACGGAGATTCTCCTAGATATTTAAGGGGTAAGGCCACTGTAACGGCCCAAAAAAAAAGGTTTTTTCACTAATTTTTTGCTCCCGAAATTGAAGGTATTTGAAAAAAAACTTTTAATGGTGTTATCGGGCATACATTAAACTTTATTATAAAATTTTTTTACATTAAAAAAAAACAAAATGGCGATTCCACAGCTATCTTCCCGGGACATGTTTTGCTTCCACGGCTCCGCGGCACGCAGCACCACTAGTGCACTTTTGAATCTAGAACAAAAAAAAAACCATTAATCTAGATGGCTATAGCTAGAGAATGTCGATCGGATTTTAAAAAGTATCAATTTTTGTGGATGTGGCGTGCGTTTGAAAAAAAAAATTGATTTTTGACGAAAAAAACGGCAAGTTTTTTGTTAATAAAAAATCAATAAATAAAGTTCTTGAAAATTCCGATCGACATTCTCAAGATAATGTAAATATTCACATCTGGTTAAAATTTCAAGTAAAAAAAATGAAAATTGTTCGAGTTATGCTGCGTGCCATTTTGAAAAACCATGTTTCGAGAAAAACGCGTTTAAAGTCTTGCGAATAGTTTTTTATTGGAAAAAATTTAAAAAAAGACGTCGCACAGGACCTTTTTTTCTTATTCTAGAGGGTTTAAACTATTTTTTAAGCCAATAAAAAAAAATCGATTTTTCAAAAAATGTACAGTGCCCCTACCCCTTAAGTGAACTGTTCTCTCTATCCAGACCATCGACGCGTCCTCAACGTCCACATACGGTTTATACTTTTAATATTCCTCTACACAGAACTACAACGTTTAGGAACTCATTTCTATTATCCGCCGTCTATTTTTGGCATACTCTCCCAGTTGAAGTTACTAGCTCCTCGACGCCTACTGTATTCAAATTTCGTCTTTTCAAACACCTGTTTAGTATAGATTTGTAATATTAAGAGCATTTTGTATTAAGACTAAGTTTAATAACAAAATCGTTTTGTATTCGATGATCACGTATTATAATGAAATTGTGTTCTTTCCTATCGCATTCCAAGGTAATTAGTTTTATTAAGATTGTTTAACATTAATATTGTTACTCGATACTGTTAACAATAACAGCTTATAGTTGTAAGTAAAATATGCAAGTAAGAAATAGTTTAAGTAAAATTGTATCACCATTTGCCTCAAGGCTTTGCCAAGGCATAGTTAATAAATAATCAATCAATCAATCAATCAATCTCTCTTTCTCTCTCTCTCTCTCTCTCTCTCTCTCTCTCTCTCTCTCTCTCTCTCTCTCTCTCTCTCATTCATACGTGTAATCCAATCCCTTCTCTCAGCGACACGGGTCAACCAACTTGGTTCTCGGGCGAGAGCCGCTAAATAATAAAATCCATGAAGTAAACAATATAAGACTAAAATAAATCAACAATAAATTTTAAATAGAGATCAATAATCGATGATCAATTAATCGATAATCGATATTGTAATGTCGGTTTGGGGAAGATTGTCGATTTTTTTAATTAAAAGGAGTGACTGACTCGCTACAGAACACGGTTGTAGGATGAATCAACTCGGTGTACACGAAGTTGAGCTACTTGAACTACGTTTATTCAACTGACAGAGATTCGGCGTCTTACAAATTTGGTGGCGTACTCCTCGCTTAGCCTAGAACGGAGGCAACTTATAGGGCTGGAGCGTGGGAAATCGAGAATAGTGGGAGGAAGGGCCTACGTGAGGTTTGGGGCGTTATTCGGGAATCTTCCAGAGGGATGAGGCTATGAGAGGGTTTTCTGAGAATTCAGAAAACCAGTATTTGACTATTCCATTCGGGACCTTGATTGGGCGGAAGACATAAATTTAGAGAAGCCCCGACGATTGTCCGAATGCAGCTGCATCGAGCGGTGGTGACAAAGATGTACACGGGAAAAATGTTAGGATCCTTCTAATGTTTGTGTAGGAGTTTTCGTCGGAATGTCGGTGGATGAGACGGAGGTGATGAAATTCGAGGACCGTGGGAAAGGAAAAAGGAAAAAATTCCCAGCCTATATTACACCTGCCCCCTAATTTAAGAAAATTCATACAAAAAAAAATGAATTTTCTTTAAGCTTTAAGACTAGTGGACCGACGGCGACCCACTCGTTTCGCAATATTATGAGCATTACGATTTCCGGCGATTTCCAACATAGAACATTCTTCTCCATCGTAGTTTACACGGTAGTCTACATGTTCGTTATTCTGGTGAAAACAATTGTTGTACACGTTGATACAAGGGGAGAAGGTTGCTTTGAATAGTCTAGCGAACATATTGGACAAACAGCCACATAATCCGCATCTGAACATGATATACAAGAGAACAACGCCAGTACAACTGTAGTCAGGGTTTGTACGTTTACACAGGCGTCGTGGTCCTATTTCCTTACAGTGATCGAGGTCTTCTTCAGTACTTAGAGTTAATATTGTTCTGGCCACATTGGTCATTATTAACGTATCAGGAGGGTTCACGTAGAAAAATGTACTTGAGGTTCCCTTCCGTTTAGGGATAGGGATGATACGGAACACATCAAGCAAACTATTTTCTATTACTGGCACCTTAATTATATACGTAAAACGATTATCTTTTAACATGACGCTTACATCACTAATTCCTATAATTGCCGCAAAAGCAGATTCTTCTAGAGGTACAGGTGGAACGTTACTAGTCGCTGTTTGCTCTCGAATAGTTTTTAGAGCTCCGATTAAGTCGGCAGGATTAAGGATCTGAGGGTGAATAATCCCTTGTTTCCCATCATTGACTGCATTCAAGACATTATTCATGCATTCGCTGTATTCGTCTATAAGAGTCTCTAGAAGGGTCACTTGTGCGGTAATCTTAATATCTCTAGTATTATCAGCTATAGCAAAATTGACTTTCGCATAGGACTTAGAAAGTCGTTGATTTTCAGTGCGTAATTCTTCTATGGCTTTGAAAAGTGTAGAGGCCATGCCCTTAACTATTGCTGTTTGGTTTCGAATTAGGGTACTCATTTTGTCATTATCAGCGTGAAGTTTATCGATCTCATTGTTATAATATTCGGCATCGGAATTTCCTAAAGTTCCAAACAGGATTTTGCTTATGTCGCCAATAAAGTTAAATACGCCTCGTTTAAATCGGGGTTTATAATCGATGATGTTCATTAATCTAGATTTTTTGGCATCTATTCTATTTATCCTCTGCTGAAGGATCTCGATCGATGCAAACTCCGAGCAGTTCTTCCTTTCGTTGTCTCCATTGCAAACCGTGGCCAACCCCAGTGAAGCTTGTATCAGTTCGTTCCGATGTAGATTTATTTCGGTGAGGTCGACGTAGTTGACTACTGTCTAGGTTTGGTGATAGATCACGGCGTTTCCTAGGTTTTCCATATATATAGCGCCTTCGAGTGGTTCCACCCTTAATTCGTTGGTTGTAACCCAAGTCAGGGGAAGGAGAAGGAGTAACAGCAACATAATGCCTGCACAGAATGTTTGATTAGTGTCTATGATAAGGTTTTAACTTGTTAACATGGATTATTTTTCTCCTATTGTTTAGCAATATCTCGTAGTTTACGTCCGATGTTTGTTCTAAAATGATAGCTGGTCCTTCCCACTTCGGGGCCAGTGGGGTCTTGTCTCGCTCTTAAGCAACGAGGACCTCGTCGCCTTTTGCGAAGACGGGTATAGTGCGATGTATGTGAGCATCCTGGACTGCCTTGTATCTTTCTGTAGCTGCGATCAAATTATCGCGTCCTCGTTTGACGATGCGTTCGTGATCCGCACGTATTCCTTCAAAGTATTCGTCAATCGTCGTATTAGTCCTTTGAGCTGGCAAATTATTTGGAATATTGGGTTTTCTTCCGAACTGCATTTCGAATGGAGTTAGTCCTGTCCCTTCGTGTTTGGCTGTGTTATAAGCCATAGAGACGAACTTTAATTTCTTGTCCCAATCTTCTTGATGGTCGTATATCAATGCTTTAATTTGTTCTTTTATCGGTCCGTGTGCTCGCTCGAGGCTCCCATTACTCTGGGGATGAAACGTTGTCGTTGTCATGTGGGAGATCTTAAAGAGCTTTTCTAAATGCTTGAACGTTTGGCTGATGAAGTTTCGTCCGCCATCGGTTAAGATGATTTTCGGAGCTCCGTGAATGTAAATAAAGTTTTCAACCAGTGCTGTCACTGTTGATTGGGCATCCTGTGATTTTAATGGGATCAGTGTAATGTATTTTGTGAGCTGGTCTTGTACAGAAAGAATGTATTTATGACCCTCGTACGTTTCAGGTAGTGGGCCCACAAGGTCCAATGCAATTTTTTCGTCGGGTTTCTCCGGTGTGTCAGTAGTTATTGCTTCTGCTCGTGGTTGTGTTCGCACGAGCTTCACCCTCTGGCACGTGTCGCATCTACGGATGTAATCTTCGATGTCTCTTTGCAGGTTGGGCCAGGTAGCAACGGCCTTCACCCGATCGAGGGTCTTTGCTACTCCGAAATGACCTGTGGCGCTTGTCCCGTGGTATTGCTTTATGATGTCTATCCGTTCCCCTTCTGTACCTGGCTCGTACAGTTCCATGTCGTAAAGATAAAGAAAGGGTCGTTCTGTTTTCCTTGACCAAATAAACGAGATCATCTGCTTAATTCTCATTTTTGTAACTGGATTTTCATTCAGGTATTTGCAACCTAAATAAATCTTGGTAGGTTCATTGGTAACCGACAGTTTTTCGGCTAACACGTTATACCACTCGACTTCATCTCTTGCGAAATCGAGGTGCAGTTCATCTTCACTGTTTTCAAGTTGGTCGGTTATTTTGATCCGCGGTGTGTTCCTGGGGGGTGCTTCCTCCAAAATTTCAGGAACCTGTGGACTTTCTTTCGATAGTTCGAACTCCATGTAAAGGGGAAATTTTTCATTTTCCATTTCTTCTCGATCATTTTCTTTTTCCACTGTGTTTTCGGTGTCTGCCGCGTTGTCGCTTTCTTCTTCGATGACGATATCTGATACTTCTTGCTTTTCGGTCCCCTCATTCGGAGCGCCGTTGTGCTTTCCTTGACGGGTAGTTACGGGGTATATACGTGATAGGGCGTCAGCGTTTGTATTCAGCGTTCCTTTTTTATAAACGGCCTCGTATTCGTATTCCTCTAGTTTTAACCGGAGCCTCATTAGGCGACTATTCGTTGGAGGATTCGAGGTTTTGAGGATCCAGATTAGCGGCTTGTGATCCGTAACAATTTGAAATTTCTTTCCAAACAGATATTGGCGGAAGTGCTTGACAGCCCAGACTATTGCCAACATCTCTTTTTCCGTCGTCGAATATCGTTGTTCGGCTTTATTTAGAGTGCGTGATGCGTAAGCGATGGGACGATCTTTACTGATGGGTCCCTGCGATAGCACTGCACCTATGGCGCGGTTGCTCGCGTCGGTTGTGAGCACGAAAGATCTCTTGAAATCCGGATATTGGAGGACCGGAGATGTCGTCAGCGCTGCTCGTAATAGGCTGAATGATTGTTCTTGTTTGTCTGTCCAAGACCATGGTGCATCCTTCTTCAGGAGTTCTGTAAGTGGTTTCGCTAATTTGCTGAAATCTTTTATGAATTTTCGGTAATATCCAGCGAGTCCTAAGAACTGTTTAATCTGCTTCTGGTCACTTGGCCTTGGAAAATTCTGTACTGCTTCTGTTTTCTTTGGATTGGGTTTTACTCCTTCTTCCGAGATTACATGTCCCAAAAATTCCAATTCTGGCCGTAGAAATTCGCACTTGTCGGGCTGCAACTTCAAATCTGACTCGCGAAGACGGGTCAGCACGTCAATTAATTTCTTATTGTGTTCGTCGAGGGTTTGTCCGTAAATAATAATGTCGTCCAAGTAAACGAAGCATGTATTTCCGATCAATCCCCTCAACGCATTATTCATCATGCGTTGGAATGTCGCGGGTGCGTTCTTCAATCCAAACGGCATTCTGTTGTAATGATAGTGGCCTGATGGTGTGGAAAACGCTGTCTTCTGCTTGTCTCGTTCGTCCATTGGGATTTGATGAAATCCCGACGCTAGATCGAATGCGGTAAAATATTTTGCTCGACCTAATTGATCCAAAATTTCGTCGATACATGGGAGAGGATAGGCGTCGTGTGTCGTTTTTTCGTTCAATTTCCGAAAATCAATGACGATCCTCCACTTCTGTTTTCCTGATGCATCCGATTTCTTAGGTACCACCCAAATAAGCGAGTTGTATGGTGAGTCACTCGGCTCTATTAATTCTTTCTCCAGCATTTCGTTTACCTGCCTGTCGATTTCTTCCTTGTGAACCGGCGGGTACCGGTATTGTTTGGTGTTCACGGGTGTATCATCACTCGTGATGATCCGATGCTTGACCATTTTTGTGCCTGGGAGTGGATCACCAGGTAGGGCAAATACATCTGGAAAGCTGGAGACGATGTCCCAAACCTTTTCTGCTTGATCTGGTGGGACATGCTCGAGTCGAACGTTTTCTTTTAATGTGTGAATACGTTCGGCAGTATTCGTCATCTCTATAGCATTGACACGAGCTACATCCTTCGGTGCGTCTTGGCGCTCCTCCTCGGGCGAACGGACGGCTTCACAGAAAGGAATGCCCTGTAGCTGGTCAATTGTAACCGTCATCGGTTCTTCCGAGTCATTCAAAAATGGTACTGGGGTTTCGTAATCCTTGGCTTCGAAGATGCAAGGCACTATTGCTCCTGGATTGTTCTCGTCCGTGACGGCTGTTCCGTTTTCAATATTCGTACGAACCGTAATAAAATAGATCGTTCGTGGCGGGATGGTGACAGAGACTTTCTCGAACTCAAATCGTTGATCGTCGAACATTAAATAATTTTCTGTTCCGATACCGATTTTCGTTTGGTACTTTTCCATGAACGGAATGCCGATCAACCCATCCTCGTCTAATGGGAAGTCATTGGGAACGACGTGAAAGATGTGAATCTTTCCTTGAAATTCTTGCCTAGCAGCAAATAACGACTCATGTTGTTCATTGCCCATGGAGAAAGGTGTCTTAATGTTTTGATTGATCTGCGATCCTTTTGTCAACATGCTGATTTTAAGTGAATTTATTGCTGAACCGGTATCGAGGAGAAAACTGCCTATTCTGCTGGCTGTTCGGGTGGGAAGTTTGACGACTTGTTTAGCGGATCCGATGGCATTGACTTGGGGAATTCGTCTTGTGTCGTAGTGGTTGCTTCTTCCTCCGGTATGTGATTGACTGCTGTTCGCATTGGTTGGTGATTGTGGGATTGTCTGTTGTGAAAAAACCGATTGTTTGGCTACGTTCCTGTTCGTATTTTGTAAGTCTATGCTCTTTTACGACAGTCGCGTTCGGAGTGACCTGCGCGGTTACAATAGCGGCAAACGATCGACGGGAACGGTGCGCTTGACGGATTTCCAGAAGATTTATGATAGGGCGGCTTACGAGTCTCTGAGCTACCTGTGCTTTTGTCGCTTAGGTTAAGGCTGCGTGTCATCATTTCTCGGGTGTAGTCGTATGCCTCTGCAGCTTGTGCTCGGGCTATCGCTGCACGAATGTTTTCTGGTTTTTGTGCACGCACTTCCGTGGAGATCTCTTTTTTCAATCCTAACAGGTATTGGTCCAGCCCTTGTTGACGTTCATACTCTATTATAAATCGTCGCTGTACCTCGTCTGCGGTTGAGTTGGCTAGCACAGACAGGAGTTGATTTTGCACTTCGAGGAATCTATTTGTAAATTTTGTTACGCTCTCATTTTTTTGCTGAAACATCCGTGACCTTTTGTCCGCCAGACGCTAGCCGGTTGAACGCTTCCAAAAAGTATCCGTAAACATTCATAAAGTTTATCATATGAGTTCGTTTCGTACTCTTGAATCTCTCTTGCTGCATCCCCGATTATTCTTTTTGCAATTACGAGTCGTCGAAAATAATCCGGTCTTAGTACTTGTGGCCTGACTTCTTCGATGGAGCTGATAAAAGTTTCGACTCCGATACTTTTCCCATCAAATTCCCGAATTAGTTCGAGTGCTTCTTTTGGTTGAAGTTCTTCGATATCATCTTCTGATGAGATACTTGGTGGACGTGCAGTGTCATACTTTATTTCTGGTCCCACGCTCGAATCGTTAATTTTATTCAAAGCGCTTTTAATTGCCGCGTTCACGTTTGATAGCGACATATTGTTCGAATCCACAGAGTCAGTCTCGGAATCGGTCGTTATGATTTGTGACTCGCGGTAAAGAGTGAATGAATCTTTACTCACCGATTCCTTCCGTGGATCCAGTTCTGTTCGTAGACTCTCGTAGACTCGGCGTGTCGTCGATCAGTCCTATGTTCCCAGCGTTGGTTAGTCAGCACACCCCACACTTAGCACCAATTGTAATGTCGGTTTGGGGAAGATTGTCGATTTTTTTAATTAAAAGGAGTGACTGACTCGCTACAGAACACGGTTGTAGGATGAATCAACTCGGTGTACACGAAGTTGAGCTACTTGAACTACGTTTATTCAACTGACAGAGATTCGGCGTCTTACAAATTTGGTGGCGTACTCCTCGCTTAGCCTAGAACGGAGGCAACTTATAGGGCTGGAGCGTGGGAAATCGAGAATAGTGGGAGGAAGGGCCTACGTGAGGTTTGGGGCGTTATTCGGGAATCTTCCAGAGGGATGAGGCTATGAGAGGGTTTTCTGAGAATTCAGAAAACCAGTATTTGACTATTCCATTCGGGACCTTGATTGGGCGGAAGACATAAATTTAGAGAAGCCCCGACGATTGTCCGAATGCAGCTGCATCGAGCGGTGGTGACAAAGATGTACACGGGAAAAATGTTAGGATCCTTCTAATGTTTGTGTAGGAGTTTTCGTCGGAATGTCGGTGGATGACACGGAGGTCATGAAATTCGAGGACCGTGGGAAAGGAAAAAGGAAAAAATTCCCAGCCTATATTACAATATATAACCCCCTCCTCCGCTCCAACGATTTCCCCCTCCCCGCGTGACGTCAGCATCTCCGCCGAGTCCCCCACCCCGCGTGAGGTCATACCTCGCCCCGCGTGAACCCCCCGCCCCGCACGCCCCTCAGAGGACCTGCGTTAGAACTCTCATAGCTATACTACTCCCGCTCGTTTTGAGCAACTTCAACATGCGTCTGGCGGGGCGAACGACTGCGTGTTCGGCGGCGTCGACGATACCCGCAGCGTCCTTGCTGCGGCCGCTCCCCTCGCTCTTGCCGCTGTTCTTTCGATAGCCTGCCCTTCTCGCGCCCTTGGGCTCCCGCGGTTTCCTCTTGCCGCTGCGGCTGCTGCTGCCGACCACTTTTCTTTTTGTTGCGGCGCCAAAATTTCTTCCTTGTGACTGTAAAAATAAATAATAAAACGTACGAATAAAATATACTACTCACACAAATTAAGGGATATTTTAAAAAATCTGAATTTTTGGCTGATTTTCAACAAAGGATAACGCGAAGAAAAATGGTCGTACAGAAAATTTAAAAAAAGGAAATTATAGCTTCAAGTATCTATTTTTTAGATCTGGACGGTGAAATTTAGCGTGTGTGATATTCTTGTAATCATCCGAAAACAAACGAAATTTTTTTTCCAAATTTTTGCTCGCCTTTAAAATGGTCTGTCGACTTCAAATTTTTTTTTATCATACGACTATAAAAGTCTTTTAGACAATTTAATCAGCTTTAATTTGACCTTTTAACGAGCTGCGTACGATGATTTGGCGAGGAGTAATCATCGATCAAAGCAAAAAAATCCATTTTAACTTTGACAATAAATTACTTGAGAACTAATGATCTTACAGAAAATAAAAGTAGTGTTTTGGAAACTGCAAAACATTCTCTATGACATGCAATTAGGGGCTTTTGATAAAACATTTTTTTTCCGGAGTCATGATGTTGACTGAAAAAAACGTTGAAAATTTTCCAATTTAAGGATATTTGGAAAATTTGGTATAACTTCGGATATAATACATGAACGAAGGATATCGTCGGTAATGTTTTAACCTCGAAGTGTCCCCAAAAAAACCATCAAAGTTGGAAAGCGCTGCGATTGTTTTTTCTTAGTGCCCCGAAGGATTAAATTGATCTTTTCTGTCAAAAATCACCGTAACAAGCAATTTTTCGATTTTTATTAATTTTTTTTCTTCAAAATGTTTTTTTTTAGCAATAAAGCGTAATTTATTCATTCAAAGACATCAATTACCCAGAAAAAATTTCAAAAAAAAAATTTAAAAAAATCAAACTTTTAGGGTAGCTTTGAAAAAACTGTTTTTTGTGTTTGTTAAGAAAGTGTATTTCAACAGTTGAAGCTGCAAAAAAATTAAAAGTTCGAGATTTGTGTGAAGAGAATCAGTCGACAGTAGGAAGGTATATCAACAACAAAGGTGGTTAGACTGGTAAAAAAAATCGATCAATTTTTTTTTGACAAGAAATCATCGTCAACATGTGAAAAAAAATTGAATTTTTTTTGTATTTGAAAAAAAAAATTTTTTTTTGAACTTCGAAATTTTTTTATTAATTTTTTTTCAAGTTTAAAAAAATTTAATAAAAAAAAATTTTCCCGTGGTATCGATAATCTCCTCTTCTCAAAAAACATTTGGTCGATTTTTTTACCAGTCTAACCACCTTTGTTGTTGATATACCCCCCTACTGTCGACTGATTCTCTTCACACAAATCTTGAACTTTTAATTTTTTTGCAGCTTCAATTGTTGAAATACACTTTCTTAACAAACACAAAAAACAGTTTTTTTCGAAACTACTCTAAAAATTTGAATTTTTTTTATTTGAATTTTTCTTTCGAATTTTTTTCTTGGCAATTGAGTAGTATAGCTATGAGAGTTCTAACGCCGGTCCTCTGAGGGGGGGTGCGGGGCGGGGCGTTCACACGGGGCGAGGTATGACGTCACGCGGGGAGGGGGACTCGGTGGAGAGGCTGACGTCACGCGGGGAGGGGGAAATCGTTGGAGCGGAGGAGGGGGGTATATATCGATTATCGATTAATTGATCATCGATTATTGATCTTTATTTAAAATTTACTGTTGATTTATTTTGTCTTATATTGTTTACTTCATGGATTTTATTATTTAGCGACTCTCGCCAGAGAGCCAAGTTGGTTGACCCGTGTCGCTGAGAGAAGCGATCGGATTACACGTATGCATGAGAGAGAGCGAGAATGAGAGATGGAGCGACCGCATCGCATGCATGTGAGATAGAGCGAGATATACATTTAACTTCAGACATTCACCGACTAAAGCAGTTGGGTTTGTTTGGGTGAAATCCCAAACAAACCCGAACAAACCCACGAACGTCTTCGAACATCTATTGAACGCTTTCGAACGTCTCCGAACGTCTCTTGAACGTCTCACGAACGTCTCTTGAACGTCTTACGAACGTCTCCGAACGTCTCACGAACGTGTCATGAACGTCTCACGAACGTCTCTTGAACGTCTCACGAACGTCTCCGAACGTCTCATGAACGTCTCTCGAACGTCTCCGAACGTCTCATGAACGTCTCATGAACGTCTCCGAACGTGTCACGATCGTCTCTTGAACGTCTCACGAACGTCTCCGAACGTCTCCGAACGTCTCATGAACGTCTTCGAACATCTCCGAACATCTCACGAACGTCTCCGAACGTCTCATGAACGTCTCATGAACGTCTCGGAACGTCTCACGAACGTCTCATGAACGTCTCACGAACGTCTCACGAACGTCTCACGAACGTCTCACGAACGTCTCCGCACGTCTCTTGAACATCTCTCGAACGTCTCCGAACGTCTCACGAACGTCTCCGAACGTCTCCGAACGTCTCATGAACGTCTGTTGAACGTCTCACGAACGTCTCACGAACGTCTCCGAACGTCTCACGAACGTCTCCGAACGTCTCTTGAACGTCTCTCGAACGTCTCCGAACGTCTCACGAACGTCTCCGAACGTCTCTTGAACGTCTCACGAACGTCTCCGACTGTCTCACAAACGTCTCCGAACGTCTCATGAACGTCTCACGAACGTCTCACGTACGTCTCTCGAATGTTTGAGAGCAATATTTTATACAACTGTGTAATCTCATAACAGATAATGTAACAAAGAAAGGGGTGAGGAGAATTAAAAAATCACATAATGTCACATTTCGTTTATTTGCATGAATCTTTATGATTCAACCACCAAATAAACATTTTACATACATTTTGTAATGCACAATTTTTTTCATGCTTTTTGCATCGTAGAGTATAGCTTACGCCTAATTTACTTAAGATATCCATATCGCCAAAGTCCACGTCCAACGTTTCAATAAGTAGATCATTTTTCATATTTAATATATCAGCTAGCCATTCTCGTTTTTCATGGCCGTCAACATATACAATGGGATACATGTCGACTTCCGTTGGGCCCACAACTGCAGCCGTTATTAAACCTTGAGCCATGCTATATGGAACGTTTCCATAGGCCCACTTTAGACCATGATGATTCCGAATCAACCATGACGCTTCGTATCTCTCAAATTTTGTGAGAAGTCTCCATGGTATGATACTCGCGAAAATGTAATGAGAGAGCACATATTCCGCTCTCAGAATCGCTACTTCCTTCACGAAAAAGTTTCTCCCAACAATGAACCATTGTAGATCGACAAATGTAGGTACAGACATAACGAAGATGTATTGGCTCGATCAAGTCGATAGCAAGATCAATTGATGACTGACGTCAATATTTAAGAAACTCGTCTTTAACCCCCTATAGTCACACCTTCTAAAAATAACCTTATAGTCACACGGGGTGTATTACACCCCACCCACTTTGACGAGTGAAAAGATCATGCAAAAATTGCAAAAAAAAGGTTTGAAAAAATTCTACAGTCTATTTTCAACCTTTTTTTGCAAGACTCGGCGCCCTTCTTGAAGGTTCAAATAGCCTGTAGATGGCAATACTAGGCCCATTTTCGAAAAATTTCGGACCGGAATCCGAGGTTCAAAATGGGCTGGGGTGTATTTTACCCCGTGTGACTATTAGGGGTTAAATCATTTATTTATCGAGCGGGGGGTTACTTGCTGATCTATACAATTTTACGAACCATGTTTGTCAATGGACAATATTCAACAACGCGATCGTGCAAGATCAAACAATAGGCAGTAGTATTTGGTGGCAAATCTTCCGTACATTCAAACTCTATTCGCACATCCACGGTAGCATTTTTCACAGACTCGTTCTGACGCGAGCAATCGATAACCGTGAGAGGGCCGTTATATTGAAACTTTGCAATAGTGAGCAAAGAATTATCACTATTACAGCCGTAATAAAATTTATGAAATTGAGAGTACATATTGAACAAAATGGCGAATGTGTTTTTATCAAAGTCCAAATTCAAGTCATCGTAAGGATAGGGTTCCGAGTTGAGGTAAAGTTTAACATTGGCGAGCTTGCAGTCGTCGAATAGTCCTTTGCCATAGAATTGTTTTTGCCAGTCTGCAGCGCAAATATTACATCTCTTGGTTTCTCTAGCTGGGAGGCAGCTTTCATAGTCCATGAGTGTTTCGTTTTGCTTTGAAGCAGTGGATACTCGTATAGATCCCAAGAGCGAAAGCTTGTATTCAAGTATCGCCCACTCTCCAATGTTCGAAGTAATGACAATTTAGTTATCTCATTTAATATTACGTGAGGCATACGCCATTGTATTTTGAGCAATTCAACTTCTGCCTCTACTAATGGATGCTGACTGAATACGCAATTGTTATCATTGCGCGAAGGTATCAGAATTAGCTCATGCCGAGCATTGATAACAACGAGCTTGTAATCTTCACAGAATCCTAGCAATATGTTGAGTGGTACACAAAAATTGAAATATTTTCCCCCATTATTATGTGTTACGTCACACGCAGCATTTTTCAAAGTATGACTCCTCTCAGGGCTTAGAGAGATGTAGTTTTCAATCGTGGTTGTTATTCCAACGTTTCGATTGCGATCAATCTCCACACCATCGAGCTCATAACGAACTTCATAAAACATGAATGCAACGCAATTGTTTCCCAATACTACTATTGCTTGATCATCTGGTTTTTTAAGCACCGTGAACTTTCCCTCAACGTAGAGAAAACTTTCAGATGGTAGGGTGTACAAGTCTTGGTGTTGTATAGGAATTCGTATTTCATCGCTGTGTCCAAACGTTGAGTTGGCATAGGGATTGTACGTATGAGTCTCAATTTTGATGATACGATCGTCAAAGATTGGCTCTCCACTGATATTCAAAACGTCAGTCATTCTTTTGCCTCAAGTATGTCGTACAATAAATCCCAGAGATTCTAAAAATTCATGATTCGCTGCACTGAGTTTCTTCTTTGCGGGTAATTTAACACTCAATGCCGCTTGTCTTCTTGCAAGAGTATTATCGTGTGGGATCGTATTATCTCGCGTAGAAATATTGTCTCTGGCGTGTTCCGTGTCGTACAGAACGAGCATCACAAGCGTCGCTTTCGTATGTGCAATCTCACTGTAATTTCTTCTCCTCGAAAATCGAGTAGTTTTCCCTTTTATACTTTTATACGGATCCACGATACGTATCGTTAGATCCGTAATGCTCCGCACAACGATCGGAAGATAAATGATTTGCGCAGGCGTTTCCGATATCTTATATCCTGGTGGCACGCTCGGCGAAAATTCATGTATCGTGTTTACACGCTCGCCATTGCAGTACGCACCAGTGGTGACACTACATTCTATGAGGATAATGTTGACATTCATTATGTTTATCGGTACATCAGATTCCTGCCATTTCCAGGGATGCAGTATTCGATTTGATGAAAATCCCAACAGGGATCCTACGTTGTCAGGTTTACTGAAATTTATTCTGTACGCACATTTGATTTCGCTGTTTAGTGTATTATGATTAGCGCGTAGCACGATTGGATATTCGCCATTTTCATCGAGGTCATCGTTATCAACCTTTCGAGGAACAATTTCATTTTCAGCATCATCACCGCTATCAACCCCTTTGAGTAAAATTGCACGATTCAGATACGCATTTATGGCTCTCAGTTCATACGATCCTTCAGGGATTATAATTTCCTTGTCATCATTGTCAAAGTAAAATTTGTTGTTTGATGAATTCACATTTGGTATTGTGTGATAAGTTTCGAAATCCGTCAAACCGAGCTCATAACAGCCATCATTGAAATCTATAGCGGGAAAGTAATTTGCGGTTAGAAGGCTACTCTTGCCGGTCAACGTAAGCGTCAGTGACATGTTTCCCTCGAATACTGAGTTGATTGACACATTGTCACGGTTTAAATACATATTGATCATCGACGTTTTGGAAAAATTGCAAGCACAATTGTCCGCAAATTCTCTGATTATAATTCTGATAAGATATTCGATTATATTGTATTTTTGTGGTATTTGGTCCAAAATATCGCACCAACTCCTTGGGCGGTCGAAGATTTCCAAAACTATCAAAATATATTATATGACTCCCCCTCTTGGCATAGGCTACCCAATGCGTACCGGGACCATCGGCATCATAAAAATTTACGATACCGCTCTCATCTAGTTGCACGCCACCATAAACAGGTAAATTATTGCGCATGAAGACCCCTCTGAAGAATGGTATGCTCATGCGTGTGGCTAAGCATTCCAATTGTACATTAGTTGTTACACCCATGGGCATTTTCACCGAGTTTTGGGGATTTTTTATTTTCTTAGTTGAACATCCTTGTCCACGCTTGTAGGGAGCGAGATAGAGCCCATAGCCTTCTATAGCTCGATTATGACGTTGTATTTCTTCAAGTTGACGTTGCGCCGCTTTGCTATCATTCACAGCCTTTGCTATCCCAGCTGCCCGACCAGCCAGTGAACCAAGAACTCCCAGTAATGGTAACATTGGCAAAATTCCGCCACGCTTTGCTATCGGCAGTATTCTTATTCTTTATTCTTTATCTTCATTCCCATGCCGAATTTCGTTTTTGCTTTCATAGCTGCCCAAACAGCGGTCGCTGCTGTTTTCTCGCCAAAAGTCGAATCTTTCGCAGTAATACGTTTTCGTGCCGTTGCTGCAAGTATATTATCCGCAACGTGTCTTTCGCCTAAATGATTGCTTCGAGAATAGGCTATATCGTGGTCGCGACAAGCGGCATCCAATGGATTTATACCACGATCACCCCGTGCCAATCTCTGCTCTAACTGAGTGCCTGGTCCACAAAATTGGTATCCGGGAATATGTAACTCGATTGGAAGTGCATTTATTGTACGATTTAACAAACCGTTGCCTTTTCTCTTTGACATACGGCACAATTATTTATAAACGGTGCTGGACCGTCAATGTGTATTAGCTGTCCCGGTAAATTCCAATGGCGCGTGCATCGGCGATATTGCTGTACTTCCGAATCAGCCTTTATATGTTCGGGAAGCCTCTCCCACAAAATGTCAACGAAGTGATGAAAATTTTGTAACAAAACAATTTTTGGAATAAACTGTAATTGATGAGCCGTTAAGCGGAGAATACTGTAGTCGTCCGATAGGTACAAAAACATTCT
This sequence comes from Ophion obscuratus, assembly GCA_964007375.1. NCBI lineage: Eukaryota > Metazoa > Arthropoda > Insecta > Hymenoptera > Ichneumonidae > Ophion > Ophion obscuratus. The sequence continues at coordinate 2,991,832 of OZ023323.1, read as the reverse complement.
CAGTACTGAGCAGATTTGGCTCGGTGCACTCCTATAAATACTCCTCACACGACGCATTTTGGGTGAATGTGTGCTTGGATTCGAGAGAGACAACATGCGTTTCGTGCAACAAGCGACGGTGATTCAAGTGACCAATTTCGACGATAGAGTAATGGAGGGCCAACAAGTACGCAAGCATGGAGACATGCTGCCACTTACGATACGCAGCATTATTTGCGGTCCTTCAAACTGTGGGAAAACCAATGTTTTGTTAAGTTTAATAGAAAGTCCAAATGGTGTACGTTTTGAAAACCTATATGTATACTCGAAATCGCTTCAACAGCCAAAATATCAATATTTGGAAAATCAGCTGACATCGATTACCGAAATCGGCTATTTTAAATTCTCGAATAATAGTGATGTTATCCCACCGCACGAAGCGCTTCCGAACTCCATTTTTATTTTCGATGACGTAGCATGTGACAAGCAAAATACAGTACGAGAGTACTTTGCGATGGGCAGACACTCGAGCGTTGATTGTTTCTACCTTTGCCAAACATATGCCAAGGTTCCCAAGCATCTTATACGCGACAATGCGAATCTGCTTATTTTATTTAAACAAGATCGTACAAACTTGAAACATGTTTACAATGAACATGTAAATACGGACATGTCGTATGAAGATTTTCTGGTGTTATGTCAAAAATGTTGGCAACACAAATATGGCTTCATGGTGATTGACAAAGATATCTCATTGTCCGGTGGTCGATATAGAAATGGATTTAACGAGTTTGCAATACCGTAATGTAGTCAGTCGGCATTGAGGCATCAGCTGTGCAACGACCGACAAATAATTTCGTGTGGGCATGATGACGACAATTGATACTGATGAATAGATTGCCAGGGAAATTGCGAAAACAAGCGACTCAATACGCAAAAAATATCAAGCTTTGAAGACTGGAAAAATGGAAGAAGATCTTGCATTGGAGAGACACTTCAAGCCAATCACCGAATCTCTCAAGCAGATTGTTGAGCAATCAGCTGCTGTTGAATCTCTTGGGCCGGAAATTGAATCGTTGAGTATGTCGGAACCAAAGCACCTAGAGAAGGATGTGAAACAAGGAACAAAGCGCACACGTTCGTTATTTCAAGATTCGCTGGTAACTTCTACACCGAATCAGTTGAAACGCAAGCGACGAAAGGAATCTCTGGATGATACGTCGATGGCTGCTGTACCCTTGCAACCAGCCACCATTGTTGAAGAAGACGTTTTTGAGACTACGCCCGAAACATTCGTGCCTACAGTTCAACGTCAATTACAAACGGCTGAAGGTCAAAATACATTGCGCGAACAGTTCGGTCCACTCGGTCAACAATATATTTCATCTATTCTTTCACAAGTCAAAAATTCCAGCATGGATTACGTGTATGGCGTCAAATTTACCAATGAAGGAATGATGTTAGGCGATAAGCGTTTCGATGTGGATAATGATGATAATATATTCATCGAGGGCATAAAATACTTGGGAACCTCTGGACTCAATGAGCTAATTTTCAAGAAAATTCTCGACGATGCAATATACACCGAGGAAGACAAAAACAAATATATAAGTATATTGTTGGCAACAAATGCACATCGACGTGGTAGCAATATACTCAATCCTGTATTGGGTAACAAAGGCTTCAAGTATAAATATATAATTGGACCATTAACTTTCGACCGAAAAACTGGAAGAGGTATAGAAATACCGCTCGCCATGACGTTAAATAACAACAAAACCGATTACGTGCATTGGAATGATCCCAATGAGTTGGTCGATCGTTTGCGCTTGTTGGAAGCTTCACGACACGCGGGTAACAACGCTCACGACAATGAGATAATGTCGATTATTGAGGAACTTCGCGAAGCGGGCCTAGTTATAAATTAACCTATGCATCGATGATAATGATCATTCCTTCATCACTATTGATACCGAGATGTCGATCAATAAATTCGGATCATCGCTTGGAGCGCAGGATAATTCATACTATCAGTGGACTGGGCTAATAAGAAATTACACACGTGACAATGCTCTCTGTCTAACCTCTAGTGGCTTCGATGCAAAATCATGTAAAATACGAGGCGTAGCCCTACCTGAAGGGGAATACGATGCTGCTAATAAACGTTACGTGGAAATGAAAATCAAGCTGTTAACAGAACGCCTGGATGAATTTGAGAAGAAATTCATCGCACTAGAGGATACGCTTTGAATAACTATGAACGATACGTCTAAAACGATTCAGTATGTAACCGACGCTGTAGCTGACACAACGCAGGAAGATTTGTAAAAATCGTCTGGTCAAACACACGATATGCTCGGAGAAGAAAAAACGTCTGAAGAAAAGCAGCTCGTGGAGGAATTACATGCACCAGCAAGAAAAAACTTTCTGCGAAGACGTGTCATCGTACGTGGGTATGATGATTTGTGGCAGGCTGACGTAGTCGAAATGCGGCCGTATTCGCGTTTTAACAAAGGCTACAATTACATCCTCACCGTCATCGATGTGTTGAGCAAGTATGCATGGGCCGTACCCTTGAAAAGTAAAACTGGCAATGAAATGGGTACAACGATCGCGAAAATCATACACGATCATAGCAGATATCCGAAAAATCTTCAGACCGACAAAGGAAGAGAATTTTACAATGTAAACGTGCAACGACTCATGGAGAAATACAACATCAATCATTATTCGACGTATTCTATTATGAAGGCCTCGGTCGTCGAACGATTCAATCGCACTCTCAAAAATAATATGTGGAAAATGTTTACACTCAATGGTAATTACAAGTGGATCGATGCGTTACCGCAACTCGTTATGAAGTACAATGCTCGAAAGCATCGTACGATTGGCATGAGGCCCATCGACTTTACTCCTGCGATCGCGGAGAAACTCTTAACCACCCTATACAGCAATGTAAAAATTGCAGCTCCTGCAAGATTCAAAGTCAATGATTTTGTGCGCGTAAGCAAATTCAAGACAATATTTGAAAAAGGTTTTACACCAAATTGGACCACCGAAATGTTTAAAATCGTCAAGGTGCAGCAAACTTATCCTGTAACGTACCTAGTCGAGGACTCAAGTGGAAATCCAATAGCCGGAGGATTCTACGAATACGAACTGCAACGTGTTGCCAATCAAAACATATATCTCGTGGAGAAGATAATACGCAAAAAGGTCAATGATGTTTATGTTAAATGGTTGGGAATGGATAAATCTCAAAACTCGTGGATACACAAAAATAACATATTGTAATAACTTTTATAAAGTATATGAAAAATTCAATAAAGTTTATTTACAATAGGCATACCATTTTATTTATGTATACATTCACCATTCCTTATAAAAATAAATTATTATATCCTGTAAACATTAACATACTCGCATTATATATAACATGCATATTTTCGAATATATATCAAATTTACATTACTACATTCATTATATCTATCCATTTTTATTTTATAACAATATATACAATGTAGCCTAACAAACACATTTACAATGCTATTTTATAATGACCCCAGGGTAGAGTGTCCGTACTTTTCGGCACGATATACCGCTTGTCATCGTGTGGACTTAGAGCAATTTTTGACTCTGAAATAGTGTAAACTTCGTGCAGCTTCGATCTTATGCAAGACTGCTGACGAGTCATCTCAATTTCTTCCCGTAAACAGCGAGTGTAGTCATTGAAATTTATTGTTCGCGCGACGACATTACTTTTCACACCGTTCACCTTTTTCGTGTCTTTTTTACCATCGACTCGCAAAGCAAACATTTTTGCTCTCAATCCCACAAATTCCGTCATTACCATACCATTATTTTCATCTTTCATGAGACCGGGCACTTTCTTGTTGACTAACGATAAACCGTACACGTTTTCCATCGGCTAATCGCTCGTATCAAATTTGTCAATGTTACGCTTCATATCGTCGTAAACGTCGTCAGACTTGATGTGGTATATGAGACTATCGGTGTCGGTATACATGACCTTACAGTTTTGCTGATACAGCGGAATCATGAATTCGTGGTGAAACTCATATAAACATGTTTTCGAAATGTCGAGTATACACATTCCCATATAAATCGGCTTGTTAAATTTTACCTCCAGATTTCGCAATTCGACGGCAATAAGATTTTCCGAAAAGACACTTCGACTGTGAAAATTTGGTTTAGCGATCATTGCCCCTGCCCCATACCGTCCCTCCCACTTTGTTACAAGTTTCACGTCTACACGGTTTTGCACGTTTTCCATCGTTTTACCAAATACTGCATTGTTCATTAATTTATACAAATTTTTCTCGAAATCATTTGTAGCACGTGTTCGAAACTGTGTGTTTAATTCGATGTAGGAATGCAACCAGGGGGATTGAGTGAGTTTCAAAATTGTGTATTTTCGCTACTTTAAGTCCATGACGCATACACTGCTGCAAATTACTATAGTGTATCACGTAACGCTTCTTATCACATACGGTTGCGAGCAATTTCTCCTGGCGCTTGCCAGGTGGTTTGTCGCGTGTAGGACAAAACGGAAGGTCACTGTGCGAATCATGCAAACGTTGTGGATATTCGAGATCGACTTCGAGAACGTAGCCTACAGGCGAATCTAGCGCTATGGATAATACGTCAAAATCCGATGTGTTGTCGATCCATTGAAAATCAGCATAAGACAAAGGTCGACACATTGCCCAAACGTACAAGTTGTTCACATCGAAGTACATCAGGTATGATGATGATTTCAACGGATCGTACGAGTGCATGTACTTGTTATTAGCATGTGCATATCTGTTTGAACATTGGCTTAAACCTCCGCGTATACCTCGCTCGATAAATAAAATCATGTCGATATCGGTCAATAATTCAAACGTAATGTGCGTATATTTCAACATGGCGCCCCAAGTATATCCGGAAAGGGTGTAATAATACGCCGGATTAATTACGCCCATAACTTTCAATACAAGTATCACGGAAATTTTCGAAAATATCTGCTAATAACAAGACATCCGTCTTCAAATACAAATCGCTATATTCACCAAGCGTTTGAATGGGAAACCGCTCCCAGACATTCTCAGCGTGAATGTACTCGCTCGCGCTGATCGTTTCCCCGGTCAAGGAACTGTAAAATGAGTCGCGCGGCGGCAAACACGACGAAATGTGACATTATGTGATTTTTTAATTCTCCTCACCCCTTTCTTTGTTACATTATCTGTTATGAGATTACACAGTTGTATAAAATATTGCTCTCAAACATTCGAGAGACATTCGAGAGACGTACGTGAGACGTTCGTGAGACGTTCATGAGACGTTCGGAGACGTTCGGAGACGTTCATAAGACGCTCGGAGACGTTCGTGAGACGTTTGTGAGACGGTCGGAGACGTTCGTAAGACGTTCATGAGACGTTCGGAGACGTTCATGAGACGTTCGGAGACGTTCGTGAGACATTCGGAGACGTTTGTGAGACGTTCGGCGACGTTCGAGAGACGTTCAAGAGACGTTGAGAGACGTTCGTGAGACGTTCAACATACGTTCATGAGACGTTCGGAGACGTTAATGAGACGTTCATGAGACGTTCGGAGATGTTCGGAGACGTTCGTGAGACGTTCGGAGACGTTCGAGAGACGTACAAGAGACGTTCGGAGACGTTCGAAAGCGTTCAATAGATGTTCGAAGACGTTCGTGGGTTTGTTTGGATTTGTTTAAGTGAAATCCCAAACAAACCCAAACAAACCCACGATCGTCTGCTTTAGTCGGTGAATGTCTGAAGTTAAATGTATATCTCGCTCTATCTCACATGCATGCGATGCGGTCGCTCCATCTCTCATTCTCGCTCTCTCTCATGCATACGTGTAATCCGATCGCTTCTCTCAGCGACCCGGGTCAACCAACTTGGCTCTCTGGCGAGAGTCGCTAAATAATAAAATCCATGAAGTAAACAATATAAGACAAAATAAATCAACAATAAATTTTAAATAAAGATCAATAATCGATGATCAATAATCGATGATCAATTAATCGATAATCGATATATACCCCCCTCCTCCGCTCCAACGATTTCCCCCTCCCCGCGTGACGTCAGCCCCTCCACCGAGTCCCCCTCCCCGCGTGACGTCATACCGCGCTCCGCGTGAACCCCCCGCCCCGCACCGCCCCTCAGAGGACCAGTGTTAGAACTCTCATACTACTCAATTGCTGTCTTTGAATGAATAAATTACGCATTATTGCTAAAAAAAACATTTTGAAGATAAAAAAATGAATTAAAATCGAAAAATTGCTTGTTACGGTGATTTTTGACAGAAACGAAAAATATAATCCTTCGGGGCACAAAGAAAAAGAAATCGCAGCGCGTTGCAACTTTGAGGGTTTTTGGGGACACTTCGAGGTTAAAACATTACCGTCGATATGCTTCGTTCATGCATTATATCCGAAGTTATACAAAATTTTCCAAATATCCTCAAATTGGCAAATTTTCAACGTTTTTTTCAGTCAACATCATCACTCTGAAAAAAATGTTATATCAACAGCCCCTAATTGCATATCATAGAGAATATTTTGCAGTTTCCAAAACCCTACTTTTATTTTCTGTAAGATCATTAGTTCTCGAGTAATTGATTGTCAAAGTTAAATTGGACTTGTTTGCTTTGATCGACGATTACTCCACGCCAAATCATCGTATGAAGCTCGTTAAAAGGTCAAATAAAAGCTGATTAACTTGTCTGAAAGACTTTTATAGTCGTATGATGAAAAAAATTCTTTGAAGTCGACTGACCATTTTAAAGACGAGCAAAAGTTTGGAAAAAATTCGTTGGTTTTCGGATGATTACAAGAAAACGGCCCACGCTAACTAATTTTACACTCCAGATCTGGAAACTAGATACATGAAGCTATAATTTCCTTTTTTTTATTTTCTGTACGACCATTTTTCTCCGAGTTATCCCTTGCTGAAAATCAGCTAAAAATTTGGAATTTTTTAAATATCCCTTAACCCATTAACGCCCAAGAATCGCGATTTTTTCCTTCATTTTCAAGCCAGAATTTTATTATATAAAAAAATCATAAAAAATGAAGAGATACGTTCCCTAGTGTTTTCGAGGGTGCTCTTTCAGAATCTGGGGTTAAAATCGGGTTTTGTCCATTAGGAAAATAAAAAATGGCGGCTTTAAAAAAAAAAACAGAAAAAATCGATGACACTTTTTTTTCAAATTTTTTTTTCACCTCGAAGCCGTTGAAAAGTCCGGTTTTTTTCATCCATGGGTGCATAGAATAGTGACGATTGAACAATCAATTTTTTAAATTCGTCGTTGTCAACATTTTCACCCCCAAAATGGCACTTTTCACCCCCTAAGTGACACGAAAAATTTCACGCTCGGTGTCCCAAATGAAAAGTAGTTGAATTTGGACGAAAATTGATACTCGGAGGTTTCTGAGGTCGCTGATTACGATTCTGTTCTCAAAATTCCGAAATTCAAAATGGCCGATCCAATATGGCGGACACAAATGCAAAAGTTCATTTGAATTGGATAACACGTGGCCCTCGGGGGTTTTCGAGGTCTCTGATTATGATTCTGCTCTCAAAATTCCGAAATTCAAAATGGCGGATCCAATATGGCGGACACAAATGCAAAAGTTCATTTGAATTGGATGAAACATGGCACTCGGAGGTTTTCGAGGGCGCTGATTATGATTCTGCTCTCAAAATCCCGAAATTAAAGATGGCGGATCCAATATGGCGGACACAAATGCAAAAGTTCATTTGAATTCGTTTGAATTCGAATTTGAACACGTTTTATCCAATTCAAATAAACTTTTGCATTTGTGTCCGCCATATTGGATCCGCCATTTTGAATTTGGGAATTTTGAGAGCAGAATTATAATCAGCGACCTCGAAATCCCCCGAGTGCCACGTTTTATCCAATTCCAATAAACTTTTGCAATTGTGTCCGCCATATTAGATCCGCCATCTTTAATTTCGGGATTTTGAGAGCAGAATCATAATCAGCGACCTCGAAAACCCCCGAGTGCCATGTTTTATCCAATTCAAATGAACTTTTGCATTTGTGTCCGCCATATTGGATCCGCCATTTTTAGTTTCGGAATTTTGAGAGCAGAGTCATAATCAGCGACCTCGAAAACCACCGAGTGCCACGTTTTATCCAATTCAAATAAACTTTTGCATTTGTGTCCGCCATATTGGATCCGCCATTTTGAATTTCGGAATTTTGAGAGCAGAATCATAATCAGCGACCTAGAAAACGCCCGAGTGCCACGTTTTATCCAATTCAAATGAACTTTTGCAATTGTGTCCGTCATATTGGATCCGCCATTTTTAATTTCGGAATTTTGAGAGCAGAATCATAATCAGCGATCTCGAAAACCCCCGAGTGCCACGTTTTATCCAATTCAAATGAACTTTTGCATTTGTGTCCGCCATATTGGATCCGCCATTTTGAATTTCGTAATTTTGAGAGCAGAATCATAATCAGCGACCTCGAAAACCCTCGAGTGCCACGTTTTATCCAATTCAAATGAACTTTCGCATTTGTGTCCGCCATATTGGATCCGCCATTTTTAATTTCGGAATTTTGAGAGCAGAATCATAATCAGCGACCTCGAAAACCCCCGACTGCCACGTTTTATCGAATTAAAATGAACTTTTGCATTTGTGTCGGCCATATTGGATCGGCCATTTTGAATTTCGGAATTTTGAGCACAGAATCGTAATCAGCGACCGCAAAACCCTTCGAATACCAATTTTCGTCCAAATCGGCACGTGTGAGGGGAGCGGCCGCAGCAAGGACGCCGCGGGTATCGTCGACGCGGCCGAACCCGCAGTCGTTCGCCCCGCCGGACGCATGTCGAAGTTGCTCAAAACGAGCGGACGTTCCAAATTTTGGTGCAAACAGTATTGAAAAATATGACAATTAAATTAATGTTTCCCCTAATCCGTAAATGATTTTTTACTTTTCCCCTTAGAAAATTAATTTAAAAAATTGTTGAAGATGTCACATCCGGACGGGATGAGAGCATAAACTTTCGTTTCCCTCTTTCTTGCCTACGCCAAGCGCAATAGCACGGGATGAGGGTAAAAGGAGAATGTATGAAACGGGTGTTCTAGGTCTCGAGTGCCTAGATGGTCAAGACTTATGCGAGCGATTGCGACAGATGTAGTTACTGTTTACAAATTTTCGTTTATTGCAGAGTACCGTCCACTTGGCCGGTCGGAACCATGGGAAGAATACAGTTCGGCGGATTAAGAAAATGATACAAAAAAAATGATGCAGTTAGCTGACGTTTTCTGAATGACGGTCCTTCGAACTTGGGTGAAAGGACCTTCGCTCTCGGCCTGTTACGCTCGCTAGCACAATGTCTGTCGATTGGCCGCACACGCGCTGTGTTTACAATGGTGCCGCAGATGGGTCAGATGGTCACTTTACGAGTGTGAAATGTGCAGAGAAGATTCACGATACTTTTCGGAGTAAATAGATATGTAAATAGATGCTCGAAGAACAGAGTTGAATTATTAAATGCAGGACAGAGGTACGAATCGCGATACAAGGTTGGAGTCGATAGAAGAGATATTTCTGGTTCGGAAAATGATGCTGAACTGATTTTTCTTTAATCCTCTGGACCTTCCTGTTCCAGATTTCCCTTCTTGGGGGGAGTAGGAGAAAAGGGGGTTTTCGTTTTTGATTCTCTCTTAACCAATCGGAGTGGTCGACGTGGGAGACAGTTCTTTGTATCGCGGAGTCTGGGCGCACGAAATTAAATACAAATAGACCAATCGGAATGAAGCTATTCCGAGCGAGTTTTCGTGGAAAAAGCGCATGGGATCGTGTTTGTTTATCTAGAGTTTAGGGCCCGGCGCCGAGTCGCCCCCGCGATAGTGCAGCTGCGATGCGCCTCGTTGCCCTTCCATGTGTATTTTATTTTCGTCGCAGCCCGGTTTTATTACCGAGTCGAGTGGACTTTTCCGGCGGTCTTGGTCTATCCTTGGTTCCCACACGGATTAGAAGATCGGAGCTCCGCTATGCCTTCGCCGGCGGGTGTACTCTGGGTCATCTGGCTTGCAGTATGATATTTTTTGTTTTACGACTTTACCGAGAAGCGTGCCTAAACTATGTTCTCGATGAATTCGAGTGCGTGAGGAGGGTCGTACGAAAGTACGCCCGACGCTCGCTTATTATCAATAGGTTACATTGCAGCTGTGGTATATCTAAGCTTAAGAAGATACAGGAATGGGTCGAAAAATTTGAATGCTATATTCGTTTAATGGTTATTCACGATTTCCATAGGAAATCGCTCAGGCCAGCGTTCTCGCCGAATTTCAACAAAGTAGGAGAGAGAAAACGCAATATTTTTATGCGCTTTGCTCGCGACGTTACAAAGAAAAGTGTCGAAACGATCGAGAAAGGCTCGAAGGGAACTTTGAGTCTTTCTCGATCGGCATTTTTTTCAAAACATATTTCACATTGGATAAATGTGTTTCGGCATTTTTTACAAGACATTTCACATTGGGATGGGGGTCAAAACTTTGAAAGGCCAAATATAGAACGACAAAGATTTAGAAATGACAGAATTATAAACTCAATGTAACGAACTGTAAATTATTCAAAATGTTATCTTTCGACCGATGACCAAATTGAATAACTATTACACCAAAGGATTATTTATTCGAGAGCTCATTTATTCGAGAACATGTATTCAGATTGTTTGCAGTTTGAATCGTACAAATAATACAATTTCAAACAATCTAGAACATCCATATCTCCGAAATGGAAAGACGTGAGTATCTAATATTGATAATACCATCTATACCAAAAAGACATATATATCGAGGATACAAACTTCGAAAGTGTAGATCTCAGATAGGCAAACGAGCGATGGTCCAAATTAGCGAACATCAAAGAAGTGGACGAGTTGCTTCATAATTTTCTGCCGGTTTTCGCTAACACGTACGAGATTCTTCCAAGGCGTCTGGCCACCTTGGCCGATCGAAAAATGGGTATATTAAAAAAAAATAAACTGGAAAGTATGGGCCGGAATATTTTTATTTTTTTACATAACGTCAGAAAGGGCTTTAAGAATAACGTTAAGTTTTAAGAATAACGTTAATAACTTTTCGTTGAAAATATTAAAAAATAGCGCCGTTATGCACATTGCCGCGGAGGCCCTCCACACGATACGCGCGGTCGTTGTCCTATCTGTTACCCGGTCATGTCACATCTGAAAAAAAATCAGCTCATTCGTGAGTAGTGTCGCTACAATGTAACGTAACGGTAAACGTACCATTAAAAAAATTATAGTGAGCCATAATTTCGGTGAAAAATACAAATTGTTTTCTTCGGCTCACCATAATTGTTTTCATGGTCGAAAAAAAGCCGCTACGCTACATTGTAGCAACACTACTCACAAATGAGCTAATTTTTTTTGCAGATTTGACATGACCGAGTAACAGCTGGGACAACGACCACGCGTATCGTGCGGAGGGCCTCCGCGGCAATGTGCATAACGGCGCCATTTTTAAATATTTTGAACGGAAATTTATTAACGTTATTCTTAAAGCCCTTTCTGACGTTGTGTGAAGAAATAAGGTAATTATGCAGTTTGGCGCCTTTTCCGAAAAACGACGGGAAATTTTTTTTTTCGCCATGGGGTTGTTTATTCCATCATAACAAATGATATTTCGTCGGGGGAGGCTGACATTTCCCATAAACTCCATAAGTTATGGGGTTTTGAAGTTTGAGATTTTTAATTTTTTTTTGTTGGGAATGCGTTTGCGTGTGCATGTGTATATGTGTGTTTAGTAAACAGTCGAAATACGTTCAAAATTTTGGTGGTCCTAAGAAGGACCGATTTAAACCTTGAAAAATACTGATATAGTTGACAGTCTTGAAAAAGACTCATACCAGTGTCGAAAGTCACAGCTCCTTTAGGGTTCCGATGATGTTGAAAATCGCGTGAAATCACACACACACACACATACACACACACACACACACACACACACACACACACACACACACACGCGCGCGCGCGCACGCACGCACGCACGCACGCACGCACGCACCCACACCCACACCCACACCTACACCCACACCCACACCCACACCCACACACGCACACGCACACGCACACACACACACAACCAAACAAACAAACGTTATTGGTAGAACAATTATGGAAAAGAGACTTTTTTTCTTTTAAAAATCTCTTTCCAGTATCTTGGGGGGGCTCCGCCCCCTCCGCCCCCGCAGGGGCGCTGCCCTTTGACCCCGTCGGGGGGTTTCACCCCCCCGAACCCCCCCAGAGGGTGCGTTGGATACTGGATTTGAGTTGAAAGTCGTTCCCAGCCGACACACACTGCCAAAATGCATGAAAATGCCCTATTCCATCATGTGTTTTCTCAAACTTGAAAACACCATAACTCATGGTAATTATGAAAATGTCAGCCTCCCCCGACGAAATATCATTAGTTAGGACTAATAGAGGCAGTTTGTGGCGAAAAAAACATTTTCCCGCCGTTTGTCGGAAAAGGCGCCAAACTGCATAATTACCAAAAATAAAAATATTCCGGCCCATACTTCCGAGTTTATTATTTTTTTTTCATATACCCATTTTTCGCTCGGCCAAGATCGTCAGACGCCTTAAAGACTTTAAGAGGGGATATAAAGTTACAACGATCAAAAAATCAATTTCTTTTCTTTAAGGGATAACACCACTCTAGGAATTTGGAAAAATCATTTTCATTTGTCTTCAATAATACTTTGGGGTCATAAAAACAATATGCAATTGGTATAGAGCGATTTTTTTAAGGTTGGATACGGCTGTGTATACGTAGGGCAGGTTTGCAGTCACAAGAGCCCCGCGGTTGACATATCAGCGTGCGGGCTCGGAGTGCAGACGACGCGGGTTCCATCCCCGGTAGCCAATGTCTTTATTTAAATTAAACATATATGCATTAAATATCATAAATAGTGCCTGGACAGGCGAGAATAGCTAAAGCGAGTGTAAGTTCGAAATTTTTTGAATATAAAATGAAGAAAAAAAATGGCTTAAAGAAAGTCGATTAACCAGGGATCGAACCCGGACCGCAAGCATCGTCAATCCGTCACGCTGCCAACTCAGCCGAGACGCTCATTGAGGATCGAAAAACATTTATGATACACGCTTATTCATAATGTTTACTGTTGAAAAAAAACGCCGTAACGACCACGGCAAAGGCTCAAGATTTCTTTTTCAACCTTCGACGGTCGTTTCGGCGTTTCATTTTTTAACGCGGTTCGTCGTTAATTTTTTTAACCCGCATTCTCGGCATAAACGGCCAACCGAGAGAAAACAATTTTCTCGATACATGTTTTTCTCTTTGAAATTCATTTAATGCATATTCCAATCCGCAGGACGGCCACACATGTGTCGAGCTCAATCGGACAGAAAACCTCGCTCCGTTCGCCTGTCGAGCGAGCGAGGGGCAGAGACTTTTCCCCCACTGAGCTACCTATTCGTGTGCACGCTGACTGCGATATCGACTTGAGCGGTGCTCACGTCTCGCGCGGCTACAAGGGAATCTGCAACCTCGACAGAGGCGATGGACACAAAATCATATTCCGGAACTCGCCGCCGCGATTTAGCGCCATTTGCGAGGCACGCCGAAAAGGGGAGCGTTGTACATCTTCCTACTAATCTCTGTTTTCGGCGTGCCTCGGAAATGGCGCTAAATCGCCGCGGCGAGTTCGGGAATATGATTTTGTGTGCATCGCCTCTGTCGAGGTTGCAAAATTCCCTTGTAGCCGAGCGAGTCGTGAGCACCGCTCAAGTCGATATCGCAGTCAGCGTGCACAAGAATGGGTAGGTCAGTGCGGGAAAATTCTCTGCCCCCCGCTCGCTCGACAGGCGAACGGAGCGAGGTTTTCCGTTCGATCGAGCTCGACATACAGAGTGACAATTTGGGGATGTTCACCTATTTTTAAATCCATTTGGGCGGCCATTTTGAATCAGTTAAGGTGCGCTTTTAAAATAGTTTTTCGGGAACTTTTCGAAAAAAAATATAGGGCTCTTGTGAAAAAAATAAATTTCATGGAAAACAAGAATAAAGATTTGAAAAAAAAATAAAAACGGCATTCCGCGCCGACCGAAGCGAAGTCGATTCGATTTTGAACACGGAAGATTCGAATAGAAGTCGTTCGAAAAATGTTGTGACTGAGCAAAACAATCCCAAAATTTCGAAATCGAACGATAGTTCAAACGTTGAGTTTGACTTCCGTAGTATCTCTGGAACGGCGGAACCTAGGAATGGATTCAGCGGAGTGAGTAGGCGCTGGAGCTTCTGCTGCTGTGTTCGCGTCAGGGCTGTCATGGGGCCGCAAACGTCACCGAGAAACGTCAAGCCGCAGCTGACGTTTCGAGAAGCCAAAATGTGCTGACAAAAAGTCACCGTAACAAGCAATTTTTCGATTTTTATTCATTTTTTCAACTTCAAAATTGTTTTTTTTTAGCAATAATGCGTAATTTATTTATTCAAAGACATCCATTACCAAGAAAATTTGTTAAAAACAATTTTCAAAATAAAAATTCAAATAAAAAAAATTCCGAATTTTTAGCGTAGTTTTGAAAAAAACTGTTTTTTGTGTTTGTTAAGAAAGTGTATTTCAACGATTGGAGTTGCAAAAAAATTAAAAGTTCGAGATTCGTGTGAAGAGAATCGTAAAAAAAAATCGACCAAATTTTGTTTGAAAAGAGGAGATTATCGTTAACGCGTGATTTTTCTTTTTTTTTTGAAAAATTTGTTTATTTTTTTTTGAAAAAAAAATTAGTAAAAAATAATTGCGAAATTTTTGTTTAAATGTTTTCTTGGTAATTGATGTCTTTGAATAGAAAAATTACGCATTATTGCTAAAAAAAACCATTTTGAAGATGAAAAAATTAATAAAAATTGAAAAATCGCTTGTTGCGGTGATTTTTGACAGAAACGATCAATTTAATCTTCAGGGCATTAAGAAAAAAAAATCGCAGCGCTGTGCAACTTGGAGGGTTTTTTGGGGACACTTCGAGGTTAAAAAATTACCCACGATATCCTTCGTTCATGCATTATATCCAAACTTATACCAAATTTTCCAAATATCCTCAAATTCGCAAATTTTCAACTTTTTTTCAGTCAACATCATCACTTCGAAAAAAACAATTTTATCCGCAGTCACTAATTGCATATAATGAAGAATGTTTTGCAGTTCCCAGAACCCTACTTTCATTTTCTGTACGATCATTAGTTCCCGAGTAATTGACTGTCAAAGTTGAAATAGACTTTGTTGCGTTGATCGACGATCACTCTGCCCCAAATCATCGTACCGAGCTCGTTAAAAGGTCAAATTGAAGCTGATTATATTGTCTAAAAGAGTTTCATGGTCGCGTGATAAAAAAAATGTTTTTTAGAGTCCACAGCCCGATTTAAAGATGCGCAAAAATTTGTAAAAAAAATGAACATTGGTCTTCGGATGATTACTTGCAAACCGTCCACGCTAAAAAATGTACCGTCCAGGTCTGAAAACTAGACAATTGAAACTACAATTTCCTTTTTGTTTATTTTCTGTTCGGCCATTTTTCTCCGAGTTATCCCTTGTTGAAAATCATCCAAAAATTTGGAATTTTTTTAATATCCCTTAATTTGTGTGAGTAGTCCATCTACTATGTCTAGTTTAGGAAATCTCGGTTTTCCAACAACCTTAGTACGCAACTTTAGTCCTTTATAATTATCTTCCAACACGCGAGCAGCAAAACCATGATCACCGCACTTTCGCTCGGCCATCTCCTCAAGAGCACGGCCTTCACTACCTTGAAGTGCTCGAATTTGCAACTTTATTACGAAAAAACTGACTGCTTCGAAATCAGTTCTTATCTTTTTGTAAAGTTGGTTGTGATCTGCTGCCGTACCCTTCTGTATATCTCTCCTTCATACTGTTTATCATAGTCCGTTCTAATGTCGTAATATGTTTTGAGTTTTTCAAACAAAAAAAGGCGGCGTTTCGAATTGGTGGGTTTTGCCCACTACGATTCATTCCACATAAATAGAAAAAAACGATTTGGAAATTGGAGAAAAATGTCTAACACGTTGTTGCTCTATGACCGTGGTGGTAGTAAGCACCCTATTTTTTACCATATAGCCGAATAAGGTACGTATTCTGAAAGGACGTATACTTAACGCCATCCATGGTCTCCCCAAAAATTAAGTGTAGATTATCGTTGAGAAAATCGGTCTAGCCATTTTCACACCATTGAAGATGTGGGGAAAGTTCTATGACCCGGGATATTCCGATGCCTAGAGTTATATATTTTGGCGGTGTTGAGTCCTTCGGTTTGTAGATTCGGTTTCGTCTATCTGTACATATTTTATGTTTTCATCATGTACATACGTTCATTGTAAATACTTTTTGTTCGATTCAAACACCTTCTATTGTTCTTTAATGTAAATATTCTTCTTTGTACATATTTGTTTAAAGTTCTTTGCAAAATATTAAAATTCTTTTGTTGTGCAAGGAGTTTGAGTATTATTTTCTTAGTGGTCGATCGAACTAATAACTTCAGCCATCTACCAGCTTTTTCGAGGAGTGCTTGCTTCAGATCAATAATGTGCATTTTCGAAGAGGGTTAGAACTTAAAACGAAACATCAAGACTGGCATTCATTTTATCTTTGTTGCGTAGAGAACGACTCTGTGATTAAACGTGGCGTTGGAGCACTGGTCAATTGATCCATTCACTCTGATCGGAAATAAGATCGCGGCATCGTCAAGAAGGCTGACGATGTCGCGAGAACAATGACCGGAGCGCTTGTTAGTAAACAAAAATTAAAGCAGTGCTCGCGATGGTTTTGGGGGCCGCGATTGGTCATTCCCGATACGACGGCCCCCAATTTGTCTCTGCTTTCATCTTACGTACGGTCGTTTTTCGTCGAGAAGTCCAACGATGCCGCGAGAACGATGAGCAGAGCATTTGTTAATAATAAAAAAAAGCAATGCTCGCGATGGTACTTGGGGTCTCGTTCGGTCATCCTCGACGCGACGGCCCCGAGTTTATCTATGCTTTCACCTTACTTCCGGTCATTTTGCGTCAAGAAATCTGATGATGCCGTCAAAACGATGACCGGAGCATTTGTTAGTAAAGAAAGATAAAAGCAGTGCTCGCGTCGATGTTGGCGGCCTCGATCGCACATTCCCAATACGTCGGCCCTGAGTTGGTCTCTGCTTTCATCATACTTCCGGTTCTTTTTCGTCAATAAGTCTGACGATGCCGCGAAAACGATGACCGCAGAATTTGTTCATAAACAAAGATAAAAGCAATGCTCGCGATGGTTCTTGTAGTCTCGGTCGGCCATCCTCGGCGCGACGGCACCGAGTTTCTCTCTGCATTCATCCCACTTCCGGTCATTTTTCGTCGAGAAATCTGACGATGCCGCAAGAACTATGACCGGAGCGTTTGTTATTAAACAAAGGTCAAAGCAGCGCTCGCGATGGTTCTCGGGGTCTCGGTCGTACATCCCCGACTTGACGGCCCCGAGTTTCTCTCTGCTTTCATCTTACTTCCGGTTATTTTTCATCAAGAATGCTGACGATGCCGCGAGAACGATGACCGAAGCATTTGTTAGTAAACAACGATGAAAGCAGTGCTCGCCGTGGTTTTGGAGGCCCCGATCGGTCATTCCCGATACGACGGCCCCGAGTTTGTTTTTGCTTTCAATTGACTTCTGATCATTTTTCGTCAACAAGGCTGACGATGCTGCGAGAGTGATGAACGGAGCATTTGTCAATAAACAAAGATGGAAGCAGTGCTCGCGATGGTTAGGGGTGCCCCGATGGGTCATTCCCGAGACGACGGCCCCGAGTTTGTCTCTGCTTTCATCTTACTTCCGGTCATTTTTCGTCTAGAAGTACAACGATGCCACGAGGACTATGACCGGAGCATTTGTTAGTGAACAAAGATGAAAGCAGTGCTCGCGATAGTTAGGGGTGCCCCGATGGGTCATTCCCGAGGCGACGGCCCAGAGTTTGCCTCTGCTGTCATCTTACTTCCGGTCATTTTTCATCAAGAAGTACAACGATGCCACGAGGACTATAACCGGAGCATTTGTTAATTAAAGAAAGATGAAAGCAGTGCTCGCGTTGGTTAGGGGTGCCCCGATAGGTCATTCCCGAGACGACGGCCCCGAGTTTGTCTCTGCTTTCATCTTATTTCCGGTCATTTTTTGTCAAGAAGTACAACGATGCCACGTGGACTCTGAGCGGAGCATTTGTTAGTAAACAAAGATGAAAGCAGGGCACGCGATGATTATTGTGGTCTCGGTCCGTCATCTTCGGCGCGACCCCACCGAGTTTCTCTCTGCTTTCATCCCAATTCCGGTCATTTTTCGTCGGGAAATCTGACGATGCCGCGAGAACTATGACCGGAGCGTTTGTTATTAAACAAAGGTAAAAGCAGCGCTCGCGATGGTTCTTGGGGTATCGGTCGGACATCCCCGACTCGACGGCCCCCAGTTTCTCTCTGCTTTCATCTTACTTCTGGTCATTTTTCGTCAACAAGGCTGACGATGCTGCGAGAGTGATGAATGGAGCATTTGTCAATAAACAAAGATTAAAGCATTGCTCGCGATGGTTAGGGGTGCCCCGATGGGTCATTCCCGAGACGACGGCCGCGAGTTCTTCTCTGCTTTTATCTTACTTGCGGTCATTTTTCGTCAAGAAGTACAACGATGCCACGAGGACTATGACCGGAGCATTTGTTAGTAAACACAGATGAAAGCAGTGCTCGCCATGGTTAGGGGTGCCCCGATGGGTCATTCCCGCGGCGACGGCCCCGAGTTTGTCTCTGCTTTCATCTTACTTCCGGTCATTTTTCGTCAAGAAGTACAACGATGCCATGAGGACTATCACCGGAGCATTTGTTAATTGAAGAAAGATGAAAGCAGTGCTCGCGATGGTTTGGGGTGCTTCGATGGGTCATTCCCGAGACGATGGCCCCGAGTTTGTCTCTGCTTTCACCTTATTTCGGGTCATTTTTCGTCAAGAAGTACAACGATCCCACGAGGACTATGACCGGAGCATTTGTTCGTAAACAAAGATGAAAGCAGGGCGCGCGATGATTCTTGTGGTCTCGGTCGGTCATGCTCGGTGCGACGGTACCGCGTTTCTCTCTGCTTTCATCCCACTCCCGGTCATTTTTCGTCGACAAATCTGACGATGCCGCAAGAAATATGACCGGAGCGTTTGTTATTAAACAAAGGTAAAAGCAGCGCTCACAATGGTTCGCGGGGTCTCGGTCGGACATCCCCGTCTCGACGGCCCCGAGTTTGTCCCTGCTTTCATCTTACTTCCGGTAATTTTTCGTCAAGAAGTACAACCATGGCACGAGGACTATGACCGGAGCATTTGTTAATTAAAGAATGATGAAAGCAGTGCTCGCGATGGTTAGGGGTGCCTCGATGGGTCATTCCCGAGACGACGAGCCCGAGTTTGTCTCTGCTTTCATCTTATTTCCGGTCATTTTTCGTCAAGAAGTACAACGATGCCACGAGGACTATGAGCGAAGCATTTGTTAGTAACCAAAGATGAAAGCAGGGCACGCGATAATTCTTGTGGTCTCGGTCCGTCATCCTCGGCGCGACCCCACCGAGTTTCTCTCTGCTTTCATCCCACTTCCGGTCATTTTTCGTCGAGAAATCTGACGATGCCGCAAGAACTATGACTGGAGCGTTTGTTATTAAACAAAGGTAAAAACAGCGCTCGCGATGGTTCTCTGGGTCTCGGTCAGACATCCCCGACTCGACGGCCCCGAGTTTCTCTCTGCTTTCATCTTACTTCTGGTCATTTTTCATCAACAAGGCTGACGATGCTGCGAGAGTGATGAACGGAGCATTTGTCAATAAATAAAGATGAAAGCAGTGCTCGCGATGGTTAGGGGTGCGCCGATGGGTCATTCCGGTGACGACGGCCCCGAGTTTGTCTCTGCTTTCATCTTACTTTTGGTCATTTTTCGTCAACAAGACTGATGATGCTGCGAGAGTGATGAACGGAGCATTGTCAATAAACAAAGATGAAAGCAGTGCTCGCGATGGTTAGGGGTGCCCCGATGGGTCATTCCCGAGACGACGGCCCGGAGTTTGTTTCTGATTTCATCTTACTTCCGGTCATTTTTCGTCAAGAAGTACAGCAATGCGACGAGGGCTATGACCGGAGAAAGTTAATTAAATAAAAGTTAATTAAAGAAAGATAAAAGTTAATTTAAAGAAAGTTAATTTAAAGAAAGTTAATTTAAAGAAAGAAAATAAAAAGTTAATTAAAGAAAGATAAATGCAGTTCTCGCGATGGTTCTTGGCATCTCGGTCGGTCATCCTCGACGCGACGGCTCCGAGTTTGTCCTTGCTTTCACCTTACTTCCAATCATTTTTCGTCGAGAAATCTGAGGATGCCGCCAGAACGATGACCGGAGCATTTGTTAGTAAACAAAGATGAAAGCAGTGCTCGCGATGGTTTTGTGGGCCTTGATCGGTCATACCCGATACGACGGTCTCGAGTTTGGTTCTGCTTTCATCTCACTTCCGGTTATTTTCCGTCAAGAAGGCTGACGATGCCGCGAGAACGATGGCCGGAGCATTTCTTAATAAACAACGATAAAAGCAGTGCTCGCGATGGTTTTGGGGGCCTCGATCGGTCATTCTCGATACGACGGGCCCGAGTGTGTCTCTGCTTTTATCTTACTTCCGGTCCCTCTTCGCCAAGAAGTCTAACGATGCCGCGAGACCGATGACAGGAGCATTTGTTAATAAACACATTTGTTAACACACACGCTTTTTTCTTATTTCCGATCGGAGTGCGTAAGGAATTATGACGATGCCGCCAAAACGGTGGCTGAAGCATTTATTAGCATACAAACATAAAAGCGGTGCTCGTGATAGCTCTGGGGGCATCAATCGGACATTCACGATGTGACGGCACCGACTACGCTCTCGCTTTCACCTTATTTCATGTCATTTTACGTTAATAAATACAACGATGCCGCCAGACCTATGACCGGAGCATTTGTTAATAAAGAAAGATAAAGCGTCTTTCGGGATGGTCCTAGGGGCCTCCATCGGACATTAACTATGTGACGGCACTGAGTTTGCTCTCGCTTTTATCTTATTTCCGGTTTGTAACCCCCTTCGCAGTGACGGGAAATATAGAGTTTCGTGTCACTTTTCTATTGGAAAATAATCTTCACAGATTTACCCTAGAATTTTAGCTCCAAGGGTTTTCGAGGTCGCTGAATCTGAATCTGAATCTGAAATGTAATTTCCACAATTCAATATGGTGGCTCCAATCCGACAGAAAAGGTCTTCAGTTTTAGTATGATTACGTTGATTCGTTTGGGTTTGCTTGGGTTTGGATCATCTAAACACTGTCAATATAACGAATAACGGTATGATCAGGTGAAATATCGAAATTCTTTTTCATGTCTTGTCCAAACATTAAGTAAGAGATATGAATTAATGAAAAAAAAACTATAAAGAATGAAAACTATACTATTTATACACACAACAACGAAAAATAATGAAATCTAAATGAAAAAAAAGAAAATACAAAAGATAAATGAATTTTTCAAGTTGCCAAAATACAAAAAGAAATTGAATACGACAAATACGAAGAAAAAAAAAGAAAATATGAATAGTAACAAAATTTTTTTTTAAATACGAAAATCACAGAAACAATTGAAAATACAAAAAGCACAAAAAAATACGAAAAGTACAAAAAAATACAAAATCGTAGTCAATGATCGTCACGTCCTCGGTCTGCGACTCTGGGTTCGCCAGAGAGCCGGATATAAAACCAAACGAGTATTTTTTTACTTATGTTACTATGGATAGATTGTCATACATGATTTGCTAAGTTTTAATTCATCATATTGTATCCAAGCATTAGACACTTGAAGTTAGGACTCTAATTCGAAATTCCCGACCATAAAGATCCTAAAGATACTAATTTTTGTCGAAATCTAACTACTTCTCGAATTTGCGTTCACCATATTGGATTCGTTATTATCAATTGTAAAATTCCGAATTCAATTTCACATTCAGCGACCTCAAAACCATACGTTACGTACTTTCGTCAGAATCAACCCATTTTTCGAATTTGCGTCCGTCATATTGGATCCGCCATTTAGAATTTTGAAAATTGGGGGTCATGCATGTGTGTCATGACACAACAATGGTACGACTTTTTTTGCCATATGTGTATCACTGACAGTCAAAGGGTTCATACACAAACATAGAAGCGGTGCTCGCGATGGTTCTGTGGGCCTCAATCGGACATTCTTGATATGATCGGCTTTTAATTTGCCCCCCTTTTGTCATACTTCCACAATATTTAATAGACCATTTGTCCTCTACTCGAAGCTACAGGTTTAATCATATAATCATTCTTTACGTGACAAGAACGAAAAGAACGTATTGCTTGATGTTACGGCCTGAGTTCAACTCTCTTTCGACTATACCCTTTATTGAATTGATGGATTGATTTTGATTTTGCGGTAATAAGCTCCGAGAATTTTGAGATGCATTACTAAAAAAGAACCTTAGTTATTATTTCTCGATATCAAGAGAATAAAGATCACACCGATGCTTCAAATGATTTTCACACATTCTATCGATTCTGATATAGAAATCGACCGTTATTTGTTTTTGTAACTTCTCGCACGGATCTCCCGTTGTGAATATCGGCAATGAGGCGCGATTTCATTTTAATTATGCAATTTATTATTAGATACCAGAGAGAAAGTCGAATAGAGCGAAATTAAAGAGTTAGGGAAGTTCGACAATGGGTGATGTGCGTACGTACGTACGTGAGAAAATGTTCAGGGTGCCTAATAATTTAGACCGAAGCTCTATTTATATTTATTTTCATTGCCTATATTTGTATTATTTACAATTTTTTATTTTTATTCTTTACAATAATTATTTTTATTCCTGACAATTTTTATCTTTATTCTTCTTTACCTCTTATTCTTTAAAGGTTTCTTCAATTAATATTAAATTTTTCAAAATCTTCACGGCCCCCGAACTCCCGGGTGGAGGAAGCCCTGTAAACTAAAGACAAATTTTATTCTCATCTAATTCATTCTCCGATACGGTGGCAGGTAATTTTATTAACAAATTTAAAATATTCTTCCCAATGAAAGATGCCTTCCATTGCCGGAAGGGATCTTTGGATTGCTGTATTCACCTCTTCATCGTCGACGCTTTTATCGTTGTTCGACGTCTTTCTTCGCTCGTGACGGGATATCGGTATCTCAGTGTGGCTAAAATTACAAATAATAGTAGCGATTTAAGTATCTTTCATGGAAAGAAATTAATAGCCTGAGAACATTCACAAATAATTACCTAGGCGGTACAGTATAAAATTCCGATCGGCCTAAAATTGACTCACGCATCGCCCGTCCAACTTCTACGAAACTGTTACTGTAAATAAATTATTATTGATGATCACACGCTATTTTATGACTGGAGTAAAATTGAACATATCAATTTAATTGTAGTTACCATTTTGATATTTTCGTGACGTTTTCTGTAATTTTTTTCATTTCGATGAATGCGGTGATTGCGCGACGATGTCGATCGACAAAATTGCGGATATAATTTTGCCTTTTTTTGTCGGTGATGCCACGAAAGAGAAACTGCAAATTTTCTTCAATGTGTTGGCCGAAATCCATTTTTCATTCCCACTTTTAATTTGGCTCAAACTGAGAACAACTTTTCCTAAAATTTCTTCGCTCAAAAGCAGGTTTTTGTAACATTTGCGTGGATTTTGCGACGCGGAGTCCCGCACAGCGCGCGAAGCCATCATGACAGTGACAGTGAAAGATATATGGGTACAAATTCATTCTCCTGTCACCGCTTCCAACATGAACTAAGCTTAGTCTCCGTAAGCTTAGTTCACGGTGGAGAATAAAGATTAATTCACGTTGGAGACGTAAGCTTGGTTCACGTTGGAGACGGTGATCGGGGAAGTGCCACATGTATCGGTAAATATTTCACTTCTCCGGCGCAGATGTGTCTCTACCGATGCATCGGTCACTGTCACTGTCATGATAGCTTCGAGCGCACTGAATGACTACGTGTCGAAAAATCATCAAAAATACAATAAAAATGTTCCATTAAACGACAAAATTATCGGAAGGATCGTTGTCCGTTTCAGGAAGAATAAAAATTGCGATGGGAAATGGATTTCAGCAAACACAATAAAGAACATTTGCTTCGGTAATCATTCTCGCGGCATCGTCAGCCTTCTCGACGAAAAATGACCGTAAGTTATGTAAGAAGAAAACCTTCTCTTCTATTGTTGGGCGATGGCGATTCCGGGATTAGAGAAGGGGGAACACGGTAGACACATTTCCAATGGTTCACAAAAGTTTATTATAAGATATATAGATGTTCCCAACTATTCTTCGTTCCACCGGTACGAGATTTCCTTTTTGGCTCGCGACCAAACTTCTCGATTATCTAAACTACGAGTTGGACGATTAAAAGATACGTTATTATATCGAGGCACCGACCTCACGCTCGCACGTCTTACGCACCACTGCCCTGCCGATCCCGACTCAACGTTCCTTCGCTCAAAAAAAGGGCGACGTTGCCGTCTCTCCCATTTTACAAGCTTACAGTTCGACCATCCTGAATATATTTTAGGACCCTCTAAAATCACACAGGTTTGCTTTGGTCTCGTTATCGATACGTCATTATATAATATGAATTACACTTAATAAGATCTTACATTGAGTTTTTGGAACTTAATATTAGTCGTCGTTACACGACACTGATCACAAACGCTCCTCTTTATCTCTTATGCTATGTTTGGTCTCTCATTCCGTCACGTAATCGCGCAAATAATTGGGCTTTCGTCGTTCGCGTTGCTTTCCTTTTGGTGATATACTTCCCACTCCCTCACACTCACTCTCTGCCGAACTGTTATTCGCACCTTCGTACGTCTCTCGCTCCTTCGATTTACATTTTCCGACATTCATCAGCCCTTCGGATTTAGTTTTACTTTTGGGTTGGACTAGTATCGTTTCGTCAGGGTCGTCTGAGTCGTCACTCGAATCATCATCTCCCAGGGAAGAGTATCGATCGCGACCACGCCATAGTTTTAATTGAGAGACGTGCGCTGTTAGGCGTTTACGAGTCTTCCTCCCTCCAGCCAACCTTGTGATAATATATGTGTCACTTGTCAAGATTTTAGCTACTACAAACGGTCCTTTGTATCGTGGTTGGAGCTTGGTACTCTCCCCCGTCGCCACGTGATCTACCTTGAGGTATACATTATCCCCTACCGCGAAGTTTACATTTGTTCGACGACGCTTATCATAGTACTCTTTGTTTTTCGCCTGTTCGCTTACAATGTTTTCACGGATTTCTCTTCTTACGTCCGACGGGTTTCGGTAAACTTCGCAATTCTCGGTGAGGCTTCGTACTCTACCTTCCTCAAAACGGGGTTGATACCCAAATAAACTCTCAAACGGCGTTTTTCCTGTCGATTTACTCACCGTCGAGTTCACGTCTCGCTCTATCATTTTTACCTCTTCGCGGTAATCGGTTCGCGCGCCTTGCTCTGTACGAATGATCAGGGCTGGAAGTAGCGTACGGTTCATACGCTCTATGAGGCCATTCGCCTGCGGATGTCGGCTAGAATTTAAGGTATGGTGAATACCGTGTCGTTCGCAAAATTCTTCAAAAGACCTGGCCGTAAAACTCGTCCCCCGATCGCTAATGATCTTTACTGGCGCGCCGAATCGGTTTACAAATTGCTCGAGCTTCCTAACGGTGAGTAACGCACTTGTATTTCGTACGGGTTCGAATATTACGTATTTAGTTAGTGTGTCGATAATTCCCAGTATATATTTACTCCCCTTCGACGATGTGATAAAGGGACCCACGTGGTCGATGTGAATTACCGCAAAAGGTCTTTCCCCGGGAGGAATTGGGTGCAATTGCCCTCCTTGAGGCCCACTCCCTTTTTTACTCAGTATACATTCTAGGCATTGCGCTATGTGTCTCTTGAGATACGTCCTCATTTTTGGAAAGTAATAATAGGACCTCACTCTCGCAAGCGTCTTGTCTATTCCGAAATGACTCCCGAGATCGTGAAACTTTATCGCTATCGCTTTTCGCATTGTTGTGGGTACAACATACAAATCCACTTCCCCCCCGTCACGCTCGATCGTTCGATACAATATCCCGTCGCAAAGCCTATAACCCCGTACTGAATCCAACTCTGCCTTTTTTACATATCGCTCGTGGTTTAGACAGGATATCGATCTTTTTTTTTGAAGATTTGTCATCGCGCTGGTACAACAGCAATTCGTCCTCCCGCAATACAATTTTTAACACTTGAGAACGCTCAAGCAGTTCCTCGTCTACAGGTTCGTCTACCGGGGCCCTAGATAGCCCGTCTACATGAGCCATTGCCGCACCTTTTCGGTGTTTTATCTGGTAATCGTATTCGGCGAGAGAAGCCGTCCAACGTACAACTTGCGAATTAGTAGTTTTGTGCGCATTCAAATAGACTAGGTCTTGACAGTCCGTGACGATTGTAAATTTTAGCGAGATCAAAAATACTCGCAATCTCTCGATCGCCCATACTATCGCCATTAGTTCAAGTTTAGACGAATGATAGCTTCTCTCTGCCGTAGACGTCCTTCTGCTAATCGCGAAGATGGGGTGCATCTCGTTGCGCTCGTTTTGCTGAAACAGAATAGCCCCCAGTCCCTCGGCGCTAGCGTCAGTA
Source organism: Ophion obscuratus (assembly GCA_964007375.1). Lineage (NCBI taxonomy): Eukaryota > Metazoa > Arthropoda > Insecta > Hymenoptera > Ichneumonidae > Ophion > Ophion obscuratus. The sequence continues at coordinate 2,965,020 of OZ023323.1, read as the reverse complement.
TGTAATTCTGTCCTACTCGCTTTCGGATTATAAATACCCAGCACCGGTTCCGCTACTAAGATCTCCTTGACTCTGTTGAATGCTCGATCTTCGACTTCCTCCCACCGGAATTCTACATTCTTGCGCGTTAGCTCCGTTAACGGCGCAACAATAGTAGCGAATTTCGGAACAAATCTACGGAAGAAACTCGACATTCCAATAAATCTCCGCATCTCGTGGACATTTCTTGGTACTGGAAATTTCGCGATGGCTTGAACTTTAACGGGACCAGGCTCTACTCCCGCTTCGCTGACTATAAACCCCAAATATTCAACCCTCCTTTTGCCGAAATGACATTTCTTCAACTTTAATGTAAGACCCGCCTTTCGCAACGCCTCGAGGACCGCTCGCAGCCGCACCATCAGCTCATCCCAGTCCGGCGCCATAACCAAAACGTCGTCGAGGTAGAAAAGTAAATACTTGTTCCGGAGAGGTCCGAGTGACATCTCCACCATTTTTGAGAAGTAGAACGGGGCGTTCATTAGCCCAAACATAGCTCGCGTTAATTCCCCTGTATCATCGGGTGTGATAAACGCCGTTTTGGCACGGGCGCCTTCCGTCAGCGGTAGCTGCAGGTAACCATGAGCGAGGTCGAGCGTTGCGATAATCTTTGCTCCATTCAGCACCTCGAGGTACTCATCTAAATTCGGCAGAGGGAAATTAATACGTTCCGTTACAGAGTTTAACTTACGATAGTCAACAACGAGACGCTTTTCCCCAGTTTTCTTAGTTACCAACAGTACCGGGCTCGCAAACGGGGATGACCTTTCCTTCACAATGCCCGCTTCCTTCCATTCCGAGACAATCCTCTTGATTTCGCTTCGTTCCTGATTGTTTGTTCGGTAAGGCTTAGTATTTACAGGCGCGCTACCTGCCTTGACCTGTATGTCCATCTCTAGTAGGTTAGTTTTCCCTTGTCATCGACGTTGACCTCGTCGTCGCCAATTGGTGATTCTCGGCGTTGCTGCAGCTCGACTCGTTGTACCTTCAGGATCGTTGGATCGACCAGATCCCCCTTTTTCACACGGTAACTGTTGTTGTCGAAGTTTATCATTGGTAATGACAATTCTTCCTCGTTGACGTCTGCGTTGATGAAGTTGATCGATGCAGGAAGCAGCTTGCTGTCGTGGGCCACGGCTGGTCGACGCTCGTCGTTGTACTTTATCTCCGGCAAAATTTTTGACAACTCGGGTGTTGAGTTGTCAAGGAAAATCAGCTGATCATCGACCTTGACATAAGCGATATGCTCGAGTTCGGTGAACGTTGGACCTATCAACACATCTGTTGATTGAACGTCGTCGGGAACGATCCGGAAGGGGACTTCTTTCGCCCTGACCCCGTCGATGTCGACCTCCGCACGCACTATGCCACACGACCTCACGACGTTCTGGATTTCCGGTTTTCCGAAACCCCCCAGGGTGCTTGGTAGTCGGAGGATGTCAAAACCATGACATAAGACCACGGTAGCTTTTATTGTACAATCCGAGCTTCCCGGATCGATGATCGCTTGTAGAGTCACGGTAACCGGTTTTAAATATTTGGCGAGTTTCTTCGCCGAGGAGATACGATTTCGCCCGTTGTCCCCTCCTTCCTTCGAGCTCTCGGTGGCCGTGTTCGAGGAAGTAGATGCCACAATCTTTACCTCTCCCTGGTCCAACGCCACCGGTTTTGCACAATACCTGGCGAAATGCCCCGTCTCACCGCACCTCCTGCACGTAGCAGAGCGACGTGGTTCGGTACATCTGCGCGAGTAATGTCCCAGCTTCCCACAGTTGAAGCACTTTACACCGTCGATGTTTGTTTTATTCGCCTCTTTTTCACCGGATAGATTTTCTTTATTCGAATCATCATCCGTGTTCTTTTTCCACTTTGGTGCGCCAGTGTCCTTCGCCTTATGTGATTTAATGTCGTCATACGATTTCATTGTTCTCTCGAATCGAAGCAGTCCGTGGAATAGCCTCTCAACACAATCGTAATCTGTTGTCAACGCGTGCACGGTCATGTCTCGACTCAACAATCCCCACGCCACCTGTTCTCGAATCTCTTCGAACGGCAAGTCGAGAGCACTACATAACCTCACCTTGTCATAATAGTAGTCCTGTAGGCACTCTGTTTCACGTTGACGACGGTTTCTCAAATTATGCCATAGCTGCGATTTATTCACTTCCGGCACGAAGGTTGACGTGAAGGAGTGTCTGAAGTCAGCCCAGCTCACGAAATTTCTTTTCGTCGATAAGAACCATGAACGCGCGGCGTGCTTCAAGTGCATCGTCGCGGTCTCGTATAGAAAAGCCTCAGGCCATCCATGTATGTTTGCTGAGGTCTCGATCTGCTCCAGCCACCGTTTTGCCTCGACCGGAGTTTCTCTGCCGGTAAAATCGCCAATCGACTTCGTCAAGTCGGGCATCACGTGGAAACTTCGACTGGGCATCGCGGATGCTTGTGATTGTAACATCGTGGCGTTCTGTTGTAAAATTTGCGTCATTGTATCGAGCACACGGTCCAACGAGTTTCCGAAATGGGCACCACTGGTCTGCCCCTCGCTCGTTTCACTCGCGTGTCGACTCCTGCGCACCCAGTTTTCGTTCACTTCCTCTTCGGAGAGAGCTCCTCTGTTCGAAAAATTCTCGTCACCGTTTGTTGGTGGTAAAATATGGAATGCATTCCCCAACCGACGCGACGCGTTCACAGTCAAACTCGAAAACGCCGGTCGTGGTGTCGTTCCCACAGTCGGAAAATACGGGTTCTGTATTACCGACGTTTGGGGTGGGGCGCACGACGCCCTCGGACCATGTGACACGTTCATGGGTGTTGCGTCATTTCCGTTTCGAGCACTTTCGTTCCCGAGAGTTGGATGATAACTTAGGTTCGGCGGTTGCATTGAAAATCTCGTCGAATGCAACGGTCCGATACCATCCTGACGAAAGGACGGAAAGTTTGGCTGCGACATCGCGCTCGCGCGATGTTTCCGAACCGCGACAGATTCTCCGACCACGCTACCTCTGCCACGTGGCTCTCACGGCAACTTTACTCGCGCGACAACGCGACTCCCGATCTCCCGTCCATATGCACTCGGTGCACTATCGTGTTCGGCTCTCTGAGATCCCACTTCTGACTGTAAGAAGAAAACCTTCTCTTCTATTGTTGGGCGATGGCGATTCCGGGATTAGAGAAGAGAGGAACACGATAGACACATTTCCAATGGTTCACAAAAGTTTATTATAAGATATATAGATGTTCCCAACTATTCGTCGTTCCACCGGTACGAGATTTCCTTTTTGGCTCGCGACCAAACTTCTCGATTATCTAAACTACGAGTTGGACGATTAAAAGATACGTTATTATATCGAGGCACCGACCTCACGCTCGCACGTCTTACGCACCACTGCCCTGCCGATCCCGACTCAACGTTCCTTCGCTCAAAAAAAGGGCGACGTTGCCGTCTCTCCCATTTTACACGCTTACAGTTAGATGAAAGCAGAGACGAACTCTGGGCCGTCAAGTCGGGGATCACCGATCGAGGCCCCCAGAGCCATCACGAGCACCGCTTTTACATTTGTTTACTATCAAATGCTCGTGTCATCGTTCTCACGGCATCAGCAGACTTCTTGGCGCACTATGATCGGAAGTAAGATAAAAGCGAGAGCGTACTCGGTGCCGTCACATCGCGGATGTCCGATTGAGGCCCCCAGAACCGGCACGAGTACGGCTTTTATCTTTGTTTAATAACAATTGCTACTGTTATCGGGGTCACAGCATCGTCAGACGTTTTGATACGCTACGACTGGAAGTAAGATAAAAGAGGAGATGGATTCGGCCTTGTCATATCCGGAATGTTCGAGTCAAGACTCAAGAACCATTCGCAGCACCGATTTTATCTTCCGTGCATCATCAATATTCTTATAACAGTTCTCGCAGCATCGTGAGATTTCTCGACGCAATCTGACCGGAAGTAGGAAGAAATTAGCGACGGATTCGGTACAGTAATATCCGGAATGTTTCACTGAGGGCGCGAGAACCATTCCAAGCACCGATTTTATCTTTGTTACGTTAACAATCACGCTCTTTGTTACGTCAACAAACACACTCAACCGGCGCATAACATTTTCTAGGCAGATCAGGACCAGTACTTTGTCCCTACTCGATTTTTTACACGGAACACACGGGTCATGGAATTTCCTCAACATCAGAACTTGGTCAGAATCAAGCGTATCACCTCGCTCTTCTCGTATCTCGTTTCCATAGACCTGTTCATGAGCGCCTCTTAGAAGTATGTTTGCAAAATTTCAGTGCTTTAAATTGTCGGAAAGTGCATGAAATATCGATGTTTCATTTTGCGTCCCACAGAAAATCATTATTTCTCTATTTATTTATTTATTCATTCATGATTTTTATTGTCATCGAATCACGCATCTTCGCCTCTCGTTAGATGCGTGTTCGCAAACTTTCAAGGCTCTACGTAGTCGCAAAGCGGATGACATGTCGGTCTTCCGTTTTGCATTCCACAAAAAATTGTTCTTCACATTTTCTTTTTTTTTAAGTTGAATCATGCATTGCCAAGTTAATTAATCATCTCAAATAAAATAATCAAGTAAATAAAAGCTTGCAAATTGTAAAAATAATCGCTCGGTGCCTCCGAATATAAGAAACATCAACTTATTTATCTTTCGATTCATTATTCCGACGAATCCAATGAATAATTTGAATTTTTCATCATCGTCGCATTAATCATTGCCGTAGGAAGAATTACAAGCATCATGAATCTCGACGATCCTCATGCCTTGGCACGAAGTTCATGGAGCGACAGAAAACGACGCGTGAAATGCCGAATCCGCCGTCCTGTCACAAGTCTCGAACCCGATTGGTTTGCAGGCGGCCTAAGGGAATGATATGCGAGATGTCAAATCACACTCGCCGTTATCTGTCAAACGCTGCCTTTCTGCAGAACCTTGACGCGTGGTCTGAACTTGCCCGCGAAATATGGCGGAAGGCCATAGCAGACGACACACGAAATGTCATATTGCCAAGACAAGCGAGACAAACGCCGATCTATCTTGCTCGTCGCCTACGCATACGCCAGGCATAACGTTTCGCCTTCAGCTGTAACGCAATTCGAACATGCTCATCCTTCAATTTATCTATTTAATTGTTTCTGACTCCCGAGGCGTGTCAGGTGCGGTACTGAAACAGGGCCTGAGCCATTATTCGCCGACACCGAGAGAATAAAGATTAAATCAATACTCCAAACTGATTTCGCATGTTCTACGAGACACTGCTAAGACCATTCACTCGAATTCCTTTTCGATTTAATCTTGTTCCCGATCAGAGCGAATGGATCAATTGACCAGTGCTCCAATGCCGCGTTTAATCATAGAGTCGTTCTCTACGCGACAAAGATAAAATGAATGCCAGTCTTAACGTTTCGATTGAAGTTATAACCCTCTTCGAAAATGCACATCATTGATCTGAAGCAAGCACTCCTCGAAGAAGCTGGTAGATGGCTGAAGTTATTAGTTCGATCGACCACTAAGAAAATAATACTCAAACTTCGTGCGCAACAAAAGAATTTTAATATTTTGCAATGAACTTTAAACAAATATGTACAAAGAAAAATATTTACATTAAAGAGCAATAGAAGGTGTTTGGATCGAACAAAAAGTATTTACAATGAACGTATGTACATGACGAAAACATAAAACATGTACAGTTAGACGAAACCGAATCTACAAACCGAAGGACCCAACGCCGCTAATACATATAACTCTAGGCATCGGAATATCCCGGGTCATAGAACTCTCCCCACATCGTTAATGGTGTGAAAATGCCTAGACCGATTTTCTCAACGATAATCTGCACTTAATTTTTGAGGAGACCATGGATGGCGTTAAGTATACGCCCTTACAGAATACGTACCTTATTCGGCGATTTGGTAAAAAATAGGGTGCTTACCACCACCACGGTCATAGAGCATCAACGTGTTAGAAAATTTTCTCCAATTCCAAATCGTTTTTTTTTCTATTTATGTGGAATGAATCGCAGTTAGCAGAACCCACCAATTCGAAACGCCGCCTTTTTTTGTTTGAAAAACTCAAAACATGTTACGACATTAGAACGGACTATGATAAACAGTATGAAGGAGAGATATACAGAACGGTACGGCAGCAGATCACAACCAACTTTACAAAAAGATAAGAACTGATCGCAGAAGATCACGAACTCGCATTAAACATCTTCCGAAGAAATGAACCTATCGGTTCCATCTCTTGATAAGGTGCTCAATGTGGGCATGGGCAATGTGGGTCCTTCTCTATCTACGCATAATTCTACTCTTCTCGTGAAGTTTGATCTGGTCCGCCACAACATACCCGGCGTGATGGTCGCAAATGCGCCTCTGATCCGCTCCCGCGTATCGTCCTCAGTAGTAGGTTCTGTCCTGTAAACGATGCTTTTTATTGTCCACCAAACGAAAAAATCAAGGGGTGTCAAATCGGGCGATCGTGCTGGCCACGGAATCGTTCCGTGTAAAGCGAGTACCTGATTCGGAAAACGTTTATGTCTCGCACGCTGCGTGCTGTATGCGCCGGGTGTCCATCTTGTTGCCACCACATTCTTAGCCGGATAGCCAAGGGCACATCTTCGAGAAGTTCGGGAAGAATGTTTGTCAACAATTCTTCATACCTAACACGGTCCATGTTGCCCTCAAAAAACCATGATCCGATCACTCGATCGTTAATAACACCGGCCCATACATTGACGCGCCAGTGGTTCTGCCAATCAACTTCAACGACCCATCCAGGATTTTCTTTAGCCCAGTGCCGGACATTTTGACGGTTGAATATCCCGTGGCTTGTGAATCCGACTTCGTCAGTAAATAGAACGAATTTGAAGAAGTCCGGGTCATCCAGCTCTTGTCCAATCGCCCACATGCACAACTGGAGCCTACGCTCGTAGTCACGTTCCCGAAGGCTCTGACAGAGGTGTGCGCGGTACGGATAGTGCTGCTCCCGCAAAAATTTCCGCACGGTTTCTCTGTTGACGTCTGGTCAAACAAAAAGGTGCACATTTCCGTAAGGCTCTCTCTCTCTCTCTCTCTCCCTCTCTCTCCTCTCCGCTCCGCTTCTCTCTTCTCCACTCCTGTCCGCTCGCTCACTCGCTCGCTCACTCACTCACTCACTCACTCACTCACTCACTCACTCACTCGCTCACTCACTCACTCACGCACGCACGCACGCACGCACGCACGCACGCACGCACACACGCACGCACGCACGCACGCACGCACGCACGCACGCTCTCTCTCTCTCTCTCTCTCTCTCTCTCTCTCTCTCTCTCTCTCTCTCTCTCTCTCTCTCTCTCTCTCTCGCCCAGTTCAGCTTCGGCGGTGAGTCTGGCCACACGCTATTTTTGACGCTCCTCAATTTTCTTGCCCGATTCTGCTTCTTGGTGCCTCCGGGCGTTTTTTTCCAGATCTGAAGCACGCGCTCTATTGCTTCTCGTCATTGCATCTTTTCGGAGCTGGACTTTTTCCAAGGATGAGGATTAAACCTGATAAGTGACGGATTTCCTAACCATATTTTTATTCGATATATCGTCGTGGGACTGTTCTGGCTCTACATCACAATCTGACGCATGCGCACTGCCCTGCTGTTCGATGATAATCAGTGTGTGACTCTGCCACCCATACGTACTCACAGGCTACGAACTTCGTCTGTGTAGCTGACATGAGTATCCGCTTCGAAGGTAACACTTTGTTTACAATCTCATCGGGACAACACATTGGTAGTGCTCGATTCGAGAGGTCGGAATTTTTCGCCCATGTATGAGAGTGGCTTCTGAGGACCAGCTCCGTTAAGCTGTGCTCGATACGCAGACCTTCGATCTATTTACATCGGCCGATATCATACCACTGTGTTCTTCAGTAAATCATCAACAGTCGATCATCGAACTTTCGTTCTACCCGATAGAAACACCACCTATCTTTTATAACTGCTGACACTTCACTCCCGTGGTCCGTCTCTGAATTATCAATAGTCGATTGGATAAGCGTTCGTATGTCTCGTATTTGTTTTAGATGCGCACGTGTAATAGCGGGTACTGCTCTTAACTGCAAGGACTGTGGGAATTTTTTCCATCCAGGCTGTTGTGCCGCTTACTTGTGTTACAAGAGTGCGAGTGCTTGTTGTCTGAACAATCTCGGGGGCCCAGTCCCTGCTATTAACACCAGAAGTAATCTGTGCGAGATTTCGTCGTCGCAGTCTAATGCACTAGAATTCGGTGCTGATACCAGCGTTACCATTGACCCTCGCGAATTTGCTAATTTATCCTCGATTGCGAGTAATTCTTATAACGCTCACAATAACTTTGCTAAGAAGAGAGACATGGATGAACAACTCATAAACCGCATGTTGCAAACCATGGAGGAATCGAATACGACCAATAAGCAGCTGGCCGAATTGATATCGCGGCAGACTGTTGTCAACAACGATTTAGCCAAAAAACTAGATTGTTTGCCGGAACTAGTTGCTAGGATGGAGAAATATGACGACGCGATAGCTCGTCTAGACGCTAGTAACTCACGTCTTGAGGCTAGCAATGTTCGCTTATCACTTGAACTTGAGCAACTCAAACTCAAATTCTCGTGTGGAGCTAATACGATGCAACTTTGCTCGGACGTCGTATTATCCAACTTGCCGATGTCAATGACTGATTCCAATGAGTCTCTCGTTAGTAAAATCTTTGCATCGCTGGACATTTCGCATTTGATGGGCGATGTTCTCGACATCCGTGTGTTATCACGTAAAGGCCAATCTGCGATTGGTGACAGATCCGATGGATCGCTTGCTTCTGGCGCATTGCCAAAATCTTTGCTTGTGTGCCTGAAATCGGCCGCAGTTCGCGATTACATTATTGCAAAAAAACGAGCTAACAAGGATTTATTTATAAGCGAAGTTTTCGGAATTGAGAGCCGTGTTTTTTAATTGAAACCGGAATTGAAACCGAATTTTTACCAGCTCCTATGTTCCAATTGTACCGTAAAGCTAAAGCTCAGGTGGCCACCGCTGGTTACAAATATATTTGGGTACGTTCAGGTGTAATTCGCGTTCGTAAGTCCGAAGGTTCACCGGTGATTCAAGTCCTATCCGAAGCTGACTTGGTTAAAATAGCGTGACTTCCGCTTGTTCAGAGTATACCGACTCCTTCTGTAAGGGTGTTGCCATCCGACTCAAATTTTCTTCACATTGTGCAGTTTAATGCCAATTCTTTAGCGGCACACTTACCTCTTATAAAAGTGCTTGTGTCTGATGATTTCTTTCACATCATTAGCATCTCAGGAACATGGCTTAATGAAAAGGTATCTGATGATTTGTTACATTTACATGATTATGTTCTTTTGCGTAATGATAGGCGGGGCATGCGAGGGGGAGGAGTGGCATGCTACGTCCATAATTCCCTCAAGGTTAAAGTTCTTGCAGTCTCATCAACCGAATCATTTAACGAACCTGAGTACATAATGGCTGATATTCGTGATTCCACAGGGAATAAATTACTTTTCTTATCTGTCTACAGGAGACCAAAGGGGTGCTTGTTTGACAAGTTGATGTGTACCTTGCACAGATTCTCGTTTGCTTACAGCAACATCATAATAAGTGGTGACTTAAATTGTGATCTGCTAAAAACGGGTTACGAAGCCTCGACACTACGAGACTTGGCAAAGGCAAATACTTGGCACATTGTAGATTCTGGTCCCACCCATCATACGAGTACTTCGGAGTCCTTACTCGACGTTTTTATTATCGATTCAAAAGAAAAAATCTACTCATTCTTGAAGTCTGATGAGCCTTTTATTGCGGGTCACGACCTGATTAAACTAAAATATAAATTTCATATTAATACAAATTCGGCACGCATGATTACTCGTCGGAATTTTCGAGGATTTAATGTAGATGCGTTTAAGTCCACAGTTGCTGATTTATTGCATGCCGATTGTCCCGTTTTGCCAGGCGCGGATACATCTGGCCTTGAAATTGATCCATATTGTGACACTATTAGTCGAGTACTTCTGAAATCTGTGGACATTCATGCACCTCTACTTACCTTCAGAGTTTCTAAACCTAGGGTTCCATGGCTCACAGCCGAGCTTAGGCAATGCATTCTGGTGCGAAATTCGCTTTACAAACGAGCTAAGAGATCGGGCAGTGTTTTGGGAATTGCGATTTACAGGCAATATCGTAATGATCTCACTCTGAAATTGCGGGCAGCTGAGAATAATTTTCATGCGAGTCGGTTGTCCAAAATCAAAGATACTACTCGCTTATGGAAAGAGTTATCTGTCCTTGGTTTAGTAAGAGGTAATGCTACAACCCCTCTCAATTATTTTACTGCTGATGAGCTCAATGGCTCGTATGTGATGGTTTCAAACACTATTCCCAGCATAGACTACATTGGATTTGATCGAAACCTACGAAAGATCACACCCTGTTCATCTAAATTTGAGTTTTCTTTAGTCACTACTGAGTATATTGGAAAGCTTTTAAGAGAGTACTTATGCCCTTCTCATTCTACTGGACCTGATGGTGTGTCATCTTTTATTCTTATAGCCGCATCTACCTGTATCTCACACTATCTGACCTCCCTTTTTAATGATTGCTTAATTCATGGCTATTTCCCACTATCGTGGAGGCGTGCACTCATCAGGCCGTTATTAAAAGTGAATCCGCCTGCTTCCCCTTCCGATACTAGACCTATCGCCAACTTATGCGAGCTTTCAAAGATTTTTGAAAAGGTCATACATGCTCAAATCTCAAATTACTTGACCCAGAACGATATTATTGACAATAGGCAGTCTGGATATCGGAAGGGCTTCAGCACGCAGACGGCAATGTTGAGACTATGTCACGATGTCAGGAAGGGCGTTGATAATAGGCTTATTACTATTCTTATATTGTTTGATTTTTCCAAAGCGTTTGACACCGTTCCACATTCTCTTTTGATTTTTTATCATTTTGCGCTTGCGACTCAGTTATTGCCTTCTATTATCTTTCATACTTTTGGTTTGACGGTTATGTGACACTGTCATTCTGCAATCTTCTTGTTTTTCATTTTTGCTTCTCTCTCTCTCTCTCTCATTTTCTAAAATCCTAGGTTATTCGATTATTTATGTCAGCTGCTTGCTATTCTCTATTTCTGTTGCATTATCTTAGCGTTTGCCATACTGCTAATTCTGCTATTTGCCCGAAAGTTTTTTTAAACTAAGGC
>OZ023323.1:2933829-2953525 GCA_964007375.1 Ophion obscuratus | reverse complement strand
TTAACTTACCGTCGGAAGGTTTGCCGGGACGGCGTATGGTCATCGTACTCCTGACGGTACATAGCCACACTTTGGGAATAATTATTCTGAGTGGCAATCAGGCACCGATGCATCCGCAATTTTTTGGCTTCGGACATTGCATCCGTAGGTTGATGATGAATGCCCGCAAGGAGCCGATCGGTAAACAAAAGCCGATCGTCGCGAGCTTTTGTCTCTGACGTGCGTACAGAGCACCAAAACAATTTCTCAAAACTGGCCGGTATATTATTATTATAATAATATAATATAATATAATATAATATAATATAATAATATAATATAAAACGCGGTCGATTTAAAGAAATCGTGTGCAACTAAAAGCGCGTACGATATTGTTGCGTTGTTATGGCGGGAACACCACTCAAGTGTCCGCTTGCACTTTTGTTGAAGATAAAATATATGTTAAAACATAAGAAATTATTAGCGATCGGTTTTTTATTTGCGGAAAAACGGTCTTCATCAGGGAAACCGCATCTTGAAGAAAAGCGTGTCGGGGGATGATTTCGCAGTTTCACATGGCAGCGGTCCATCAATTGGAATTAAACAAAATCGACAATTGTTGTAATCCAAGTCGATGATAAAATCCCTATAGTGCTATTGAGAATAAATTATATGAAGTGGTGGACCAACCCTCTAATTGCCTTTTTGCCAATCTCCACACTTGGAGTAATGTATCCTTTTTCTCACTCCACCCTTGTATGTAAAGAGGTAAGAGAAAAAAGAGGTATCACTTGAAAAAAGAAACAAAACTCAAGTTTACGTATTTTACCTTTCTTCCAGACAGCAGGCTTAAGGAAGTAATCCACCCCCTTACATACATTTTGACGTGACAACGTCTTATAATTCGATGGAGCCGGCTGCACGCACGAAAAAGCATGACTCGTCGCCGTTACCTCGCTCTGAGGCGTTCCATTTAAGGCTTGAAGTGTAAGCGAGAGCGCGGAACGAGCGACAAAGAGGTACAATCGGCCTCCGCGTTCGGCAGCGTTCGGCAGCGTTCGACATTTGTCTCTCTCCTACTTGAGTGATGGCCTCTGTACACTGCGAGCGACGAACGACGAGCGATCAGCGATATCCAATGGCAACGTCACTCTCATAGAGCATTTCCGTCATACTCGAGCTCTCATTGGATATCGCTCATCGCTTGTCGCCCATCGCGCGCAGTGTGCAGAAGCCATGAGCGATGCGTCCGCGTGGACAGCTGCTATACAATAATACATGTACATGTTTTCGTCAAGTATGAAGTGCAGTGAAAAGTGAATGTGGTGTGAATTGTTTATAGCAACGATAATTGCGGCGATAAAGGTAATGATTCTTTCGATATTAAATATATGTTCAGTGATATATTGTCGAATATTCGTGCTTTCATCATTAAAATAAATAGCATCGGTCCGCTAGTGCAGCGATTGTAGGTTATGCTATAATTGACAAAACTATAACAATAAGTTAACAGAACTATTTCACGATGAGTAAAAATCAATTGCTTTACTATTCGATCGAAATAATTATCGAGCGTAGCTATGATTTCAAAAAATTAAAACATAAATGTTAAATCTTCCACATATCATAACAACGTGTCTGAAATGACATGTTGGACCAGCCAGCCGTCAAAGGGAACAATTTTCTCCTATATCAAACACATTGCGGCGGGCTTTTTAAAAGCTAGAGTTACAAAAATTTTAATGATGTTTCCAATTTTTTAATTTTAAATTTAAGATTTATGAACAATAATTTAATCACAGTTTATTCTTATAATAAATTATTCAAAATTATTACTATTTTACAACAAATTACAATTAAATTTGCAAAAATAATTAAGTAACTAATTGAACAACAACTTTTATTCAGTTCACTTGCTGAAAGAAATAATGTCAATACAAAATTTATTATTATAAAATAATAAAATCAAAAATTAAATTTTAACAGTCGAGTAGAAATTTAAACAATAAATTTTATTCAAGTATTTTGTAAATTTAAAATGATTTTCTGAACGAAGAATTTTATGAAAAAATAAAAGTTGTAAAACAATTGCTCAAACACATTCATACTTGTAAAAAATATGTACATTGTAAAAAAAATAAATAAAAATTGACATAATTGTATTTATGCGTACAAATAAATGTAACTTGATCAATTCAATTGTGATTTCCATTTACCTCCTTCTCTATATCCATACAAAATATCTGTCAAACAAACAAAATTAAAATTTTCTTTTGAAAAATGAAACCATTCCATCAGTATTTTCTTATGACGTTGTCACGTTCAACTATCGTCAGTAAACCGACTTTTTTTTATCACGGTCGGGTTTCCTGTCTTTAAAATGTATTCGTTGATCAAAAATATTCCTGTAAGCTGTTATTTAATATTTTTTCATGGTTCATGTTTAAGGCTACTCGTAACACTAATATTTTCGTATCGAAATGCTTCTTCACGCATTTATATGAAAGCATCTTTCATAGAAAAATACAATAACATGCCAAAAATATTTTAACATCTCCATTAAGGAGGTAAAAAGATCATTAACCCTCCGCGGTCGCAATGTAATTCTGATGCTTCCGCGGTTTTACTGGGTCGTATGTCGTACGAGTACAATTTTCAACGGGTTGAAATGCTTAAAAAAATGTAAAAAAATTCCTGACTCTGCCTCAATGCTTGTACAATGTTAATCAATGTGTATTAAAGCCCAAAACTTAGTATTTTACGCTGTAAATAGAGCTGTCTGAGGGCAAACGTCCACATGAATGTTCGCTGTGGCCTTCAGCGACTTAGAGCGACCGTGGAGGGTTAAGAAGAATCCTTTTTTCCGGCCAGAAATTTGTATGCGGTGTTGACGAATACGTTATGCACCGCTTTGAAAATTTTGGCTATATTGAGCAGTCAGTTTTTTCGTAATAAAGTTGCAAATTCGAGCACTTCAAGGTAGTGAAGGCCGTGCTCTTGAGGAGATGGCCGAGCGAAAGTGCGGTGATCATGGTTTTACTGCTCGCGTGTTGGAAGATTGTTATATAGGACTAAAGTTGCGTACTAAGGTTGTTGGAAAACCGAGATTTCCTAAACTAGACATAATACATGCACTACTCACACAAATTAAGGGATATTAAACAAATTCCAAATTTTTGGCGGATTTTCAACACGGGATAACTCGAAAAAAAATGGCCGAACAGAAAATAAACAAAAAGGAAATTGTAGCTTCAAGTGTCTAGTTTACAGATCTGGACGGTACATTTTTTTAGCGTGGACGGTTTTCAAGTAATCATCCGAAAACCAATGTACATTTTTTTGCTGTGGACTCAAAAAAAAAATTTACACGCGACCATGAAACTCTTTTAGACAATATAATGAGCTTTAATTTGACCTTTTAACGAGCTCCGTACGATGATTTAGCGCAGAGTGATCGTCGATCAAAGCAAAAAAGTCTATTTCAACTTTGACAGTCAATTACTCGGGAACTAATGATCGTACAGAAAATGAAAGTAGGGTTCTGGGAACTGCAAAACATTCTCTATGATATGCAATTAGTGACTGTGGATAACACTTTTTTTCGAATTGATGTTGACTGGACAAAAGTTGAACATTTGCGAATTTAAGGATATTTGGAAAATTTGGTATAAGTTTAGATATAATGCATGAACGAAGGATATCGTGAGTAATTTTTTAACCCCGAAGTGTCCCCAAAAAACCCTCCAAGTTGCAAAGCGCTGCGATTTTTTTTTCTTAATGCCCTGAAGATTAAATTGATCGTTTCTGTCAAAAATCACCGCAATAAGCGATTTTTCAATTTTTATTCATTTTTTCAACTTCAAAATGTTTTTTTTTAGCAATAATGCGTAATTTTTATATTCAAAGACATCAATTACCAAGAGAAAATAAAAAAAAAAAAAATTTCGCCATTTAAAAAAAAATTTCAAATAAAAAAAATAGACAAATTTAAAAAAAAAAATTCACGCGTTAACGATAATCTGCTCTTGTCAAACAAAATTTGGTCGATTTTTTTTACCAGTCAATCACCTTTGTTTTCAATGTCAAATTAAAAAATAATTTTTAAAAGTTGATATAACCCCCTACGGTTAACTGATTCTCTTCACACGAATCTCGAACTTTTAATTTTTTTGCAGTTCCAATCGTTGAAATACACTTTCTTAACAAACACAAAAAACAGTTTTTTTTTAAAACTACCCTAAAAATTCGGAATTTTTTTTTATTTGAATTCTTATTTCGAAAATTGTTTTTAACAAATTTTCTTGGTAATTGATGTCTTTGAATAAATAAATTGCGCATTATTGCTAAAAAAAAAACAATTTTAAAGTTGAAAAAATGAATAAAAATCGAAAAATTGCTTGTTACGGTGACGTTTTGTCAGCACATTTTGGCTTCTCGAAACGTCAGCTGCGGCTTGACGTTTCTCGGTGACGTTTGCGGCCCCATGACAGCCCTGACGCGAACACAGCAGCAGAAGCTCCAGCGCCTACTCACTCCGCTGAATCCGTTCGCAGGTTCCGCCGTTCCCGAGATACTACGGAAGTCAAACTCAACGTTTGAACCATCGTTCGATATCGAAATTTTGATATTGTTTTTCTCAGTCATAACATTTTTCGAACGACTTCTATTCGAATCTTCCGTGTTCAAAATCGAATCGACTTCGCTTCGGTCGGCGCGGAATGCCGTTTTTATTTTTTTCCAAATCTTTTTACTTGTTTTCCATGAAATTTTTTTTTCACATGAGCCCGATATTTTTTTTTTCGAAAAGTTCCCGAAAAACTATTCTAAAAGCGCACCTCAACTGATTCAAAATGGCCGCCCAAATGGATTTAAAAATAGGTGGCCATCCCCAAATTGGCACTCTGTATGCGTTTCCCGGAGCAAATGCGTTATTTCGTGAATATAACTTACAATAATTATGGGTTTATGCTGAGTCATTTTTAGGTTTGTTTGTCTCTCGCTAGAGATTGAATCGGGAACAAAATCGTACAACGTTTTGGCGACTATAAAGACGACAGGATCCTGTCCACACAAGGATTACAGTTACTCTTTCTCCGGACTTTCGTCTCTATATATAAACCCCTTTTTCGTCCTTCCTTTGCCTCTTTTCGGCACCCCTCTTTTGTAGTTTTAAAAGTCGGACCAGAAACTTAACGCTGCGTCGAAGAGAGATAGCAAGCGAGAGAGTGAGATAGAGAGAGGGGGGAAGAGAGTATAATGCGATATGACCTTCTGGTTATTGCTTATATTATTTTCAACCCCGCGTGGCCGATCCCACGATAAGGCTCTTTTTCGTTCTGCTCTGTTCTTCACCGATTTTTCACCGAATACCCGCCCCTGCGGACGCTACTCCTTGCCTCCTAGCCCCTTCCCGAGTTGGAAACTTTAAACGAGTTTTGTATGCCACGTTCAACTGTATGAAAGTGTAGCAAGGGCGAAAAGAGAGGAGGAAGAGGATTTTCAAGGAGGTTCAAAAGCCTTTAAACACGAAAGCGAAGAAGCATAATGATAAAAATAGTAGTAATAATAATGAAAGGACGGCGTAGGGAAGCTGGCGTGCCTATCGCCCGGAGGAGTACAACTCCCTCGCAATAGTCACCGGCGTAGCAGGCCAACTACCTAGCACGCAGAAAACGAGGTTCGACCACAACCTAGCCAGGCCCCCCACAACTGGTGCCTCTCGGATGGGGACCAAGGATTAGTTGGGAGGGGCACCCAGACAGGATCCACGGCAACGACCACGACTCGAAATCAGCGCCTGGAGTGGACGGAGAAACTCAAGGAGGACCTCATCCGCTGCTGGAGGGATAACGTATCGTACGTAGCGGCGGGGATACATAGTGAGGTTGCAGGCCTTGTGAAGCCAACTGCACACAGAGCTTGCATACCTCTTGCAACAACATCTCCGAGACCAGGCCGCCCGCTTGCGACGACAAGGCTACGATCTATTGTTAATATCACCAGAGCTGTCTGGTAGGCGCTCTTCCCCGCGTTCAGTGCGGAGCACTGCTGGACGGCCTCAAGACCGGTCCCTCGGCAGTCGGAACCTCCCCGTTGGCACGTCGATTTGACAGAGGACTGGGGAACAAGGAGGGGAGAATCACTGGGAAATTTTCTCTTCAGCCTGGTTGCCTCGAAGCGGCAAATGAGTTCCTTGCAGCAGCAATTCCTGAGACTGCTGAAAATTGGAAATATCAGCTCGAAACTCAAATGCCGTCACCACACACTGAACCAAGCTATCCTTCTCATTGTGAAGGAACGCTGCGTGGAAATTGTGCTGAGCCTGGCGGTTGCGAAGCAATCCCTAGAGAGGCGGTTGGGTCGGGCGTTAGACTACGCCCTCTTCCGCACTGACCCAGGCCGCTGATTCCATCCACCTACGCCTGTCCCAGACGAAGCGCCAATAGCTGTTCAGGTGGAGCGGTTTTCGGGAGAACTGTATAGTAGGGAAGGTCATTTTGATGAAAGTACTCCAGCTCTGGGGCGGTTCGATGCGTTTTGCCAGCATCAGCTGAGTCAGCGTGGCGACTGTCTTCCAGTCACGTGGGGTGAAGTGGAGGCATCGCTGAGTAGAATAAAGAATCACGGCACTCCCAGGTCGGAGAGGATTAACATCTCCTGGTGGAAGAAATTCACGTGCAACCATACCTATCTGGCACGCATCTTCTCGTCGTTCATCGATGGGACGATGCCAATCCCTGAGTGACTGACAGAGGGAAGGACGGTGCTACTCCCCAAAAAAGGGGATTTGTCTCGTCCGGAGAACTACCGCACGATAACGTGTCTGAATGCGCTCTGTAAGATCTTCACAAAGATACTTTATGAGCATGTTCTGCGCGAGACCGAGCCTGCATGGCGGGAGATACATTAACAATGGGGATCCAAGAAAGGGGCTGGGAGATTATAAAGAGCACCTGCTGGTATACCGCTGCATCACGCAAAATGTGGTCGAGCACAAACGTAACCTCTCAGTCGCTTAGACTACCGTAAGGCGTTCGACACTGTCAGTCACAAACTGATGATCCACCTACTCGAATGCCTTTCGGTGAGTATTTACGTAGTGGGATGCATTAAGAAGCTCATGCCGCTCTAAAAGATACGCTTTACAGTTAAAACTAGCGAAGACATCGTGTCGACTGGAGCGGCGGTCTGTAGGGGAGGGGGGGGTATTCAGGGACATTCTCTCAGCCCCCGTCTGGTTGGCGTCTTACCATTATCCCTATCAATCCCCTTGCGGGCGACGCGCGGGACAAAGCAGGGGCCCCCGGTGAGCGTGGGCGAGGCGTCACCCATCTATTTCATATGGATGACCCCAAGCTGTATGTTCCCGGGAACGGGGGGAGGGGGGGGCTCTTCTTGAACAGCATAGCGACGTACACGCGGGCGGCAAAAATGGACTTCTGGATGGACAAGTGCGCTCTTCTTTGTCTGGGGAGAGGGAAGGCAGAGAGTGTTGCGGCTGATGTTCGGCTGGTGGACGGGAGCGTCTTCAAACACCTGAACGCTGGAGGATCTTATCGGTACCTTGATGTCGATCAGCGCTCTGTACAAGACGCTGAGGGTGTCAAGGGTGCCCTCCGCAGCAAGTATAGGCGGCGTCTCACATGGATCTAGATATCAGATCTGCCTGGGAGAAATAAGATCACTGGAACCAATATGCTCGCTATCCCGATCCTACTCTACTCGTTTGGCGTTGTCAAATGGCGTAAAGACGCACTTCAACAGCTGGACATCGGCACACGCAAGACAATGAACATCCAGCGGAGTCTGCGCCCTCGATCTGCCACCCCGCGCCTTTATATGCTGCGTCAGAGCGATGGGCGCGGGCTCTCAGGATTGGAGTGCCTTCATGACCGCATGGTCCTCGGAACAGCAAGCGATGCAATATCGAGGTCAGACGCGCTTCTGAAGATTGTGCACCAGCATGAGCTTCATGGGGTGGGGATATTTTTTTATAAGGCGGCAGGTCATGCGGCAGAGACCCTCGGTTTGGGGTTCCGCCGGCGTCGGTGTGGCGTCTTGCCAACAGACTCCGTCGCTCGGCTGCTTAAGTCCCGACGACGCACCGTGGTCCCAAATCCGAAAAGCTGGCCAAAAGTAGATAATAAAATATTTGTTCTAGGGGCTTTTAACGGTTAGAATAGTTGTAGTGGTACACCTAGTATGTATTATGACCGTTGAGAAAGGGAAAGCGTACTTACCTGGCTTAGGAACGCATTCCGTTCGCGAGCGTCAGGCCTGCCGCATTGTTTACTGGTCGCGCGTCGAAAATAAGAGGATTTCAGACGCGTGTAGAATCGTGAAAAGTTAACGGATTTGGATTCTGCAAGCGGATCCTTCTCCAGAAAGCAAGTACAATTTGAATGTGTTGCTCAAAATTATTATTAACAATGTATGAAATAGTAAATCACTGACAAAAATAGTGGTATTTTTCTTGGTCACGTTCTGAAAAGTCGTATTAAAAAAGCAATACCAGTCAAAACCATTGTCGACCCCGGCTCTAAACCAAATGGAAATTATTGCTTAGACATTTCTTCAAAACATAGCCAAAAATTAGCTGCAACAAGCTGCAACTTTGGATTCAGGTGTTTGAAGACGCTCCCGTCCACCAGCCGAACATCAGCCGCAACACTCTCTGCCTTCCCTCTCCCCAGACAAAGAAGAGCGCACTTGTCCATCCAGAAGTCCATTTTTGCCGCCCGCATGTACGTCGCTATGATGTTCAAGAAGAGCCCCCCCCCCTCCCCCCGTTCCCGGCCGCGTCGAAAATAAGAGGATTTCAGACGCGTGTAGAATCGCGAAAAGTTAACGGATTTGGATTCTGCAAACGGATCCTTCTCCAGAAAGCAAGTACAATTTGAATGTGTTGCTCAAAATTATTATTAACAATGTCCGAAATAGTAAGTCACTGACAAAAATAGTGGTATTTTTCTTGGTCACGTTCTGAAAAGTCGTATTAAAAAAGCAATAAGTCAAAACCATTGTCGACCCCGGCTCTAAACCAAATGGAAATTATTGCTTAGACATTTCTTCAAAACATAGCCAAAAATTAGCTGCAACAAGCTGCAACTTTGGATTCGGTTATAATTTTTATGCGATGATGTGTGCACTTTCTACAGTTCTTCGTAATTTTTGCGTCTGAAATATTGTTTATAAGAAATTGGTAAAGATAATTCTTCTATTAGTGTTGTTTTTCCATTTTCTACAGAACCATCCATTTTCCATTTTCCATTTTCTACAGAAGACATAATGGGGTGTCCTACGGAAAACACAATGGAGCCTCCTTCCACAAGCTGGGACAATTTGAGTGATCGGTCAAAACGAAGGAGGACAGAAAAGATTCGAAAACCGTCCACGAATTGGCCTACGCTACATAAGTGGGTCTCCGGACTTCTGGAAATGTACATGCTTTAAATGTAATTAGGGATGTCACTGAGGGCAGTCCATCAAAAACATCGCAGTACCGGAAATCTGGGGAACGCGTTTCCGAAGATGTGCTGTCAGACAATGAAGCATTATCACTTGTAGTAGAAGCTAAAATGACAAAAAGCCAATACCAATTAATACGTTCTGTAAGGAGAAAACTCTTAGGAGAAAACTTTTCCTACAACAGTTGCATAGCTCGAAGGGGGCTGTCGAGTGGTAGCTTCGAGGTTCAACGAGGTAGACGTGCTTCGCAGATGTCGAGGTCACCTCTATTTTTTTTAATGGGGCAACTATTTTTTCAGACTTTTATTAAGGTACCAAAGATAAGTTCATACACCAAATTTCGAGATGATCAATCAAGATTTAATATTGAAAAGAACGATAAAAATAAATGTCAATGTTTTTAGTCTAGAAGCGGTGAGAAAAATCGTGCAAACCTATATAGGATGCTCAAAATATTGGTCCTTACTTAATTCACGCTTCCAATTTCATTTGCAACGATTGTATTGTCTTATTAATCATGTCACAGGCTTTGATTGAAGTTTCAATACTTTAATCCTACGCAAAATCTAGGTATGTCGCACGACTTTGTTTACATTTTTCGTAACTAAAAATGTTATCAACTTGTTCTGGAAACCAGTGAGAAGCTGGTGATTTCTGTAATAAATGTGTGTTCTCTTTGATGTAAAGTACTAGGACAAATTTTCCTTTTGTCAGCACAAAATTCATTTTCTGCAAAATGTTTCCTTATTAAGATTAAGTTGATGAACTTCCCCAGTAGAAATTGTTCTAGCCTGTCTGAGTTACGACCTAGTAACTGGCTCGCCCAGTTGAGCCCATACGAACTGACCAATGGCTGCCTCGCTATGAGCTAATCATATTCTGAATGTTCCTTTTTTTATATGTATTCCTCAGCGATACGGGGTCCTTCCCCTTTTACCATCCCCGCCTTTATTCCTTCCATTCCTTCCGACGTTCACAATCCTTCCAGAGTTCTCTACATTCCTTTCAGAGTCCCCCCCCCCCCCCCCCCAGAGTGTTGACCGCAGCCACTCTTGCCTTATGCACTACTGTATCGCATTTGCACGAGGGCCTAGGGAAACTGCGGAAAACCTGGGCCGATACAGGCGGCTATATTTGGCCGAGTTTCAGTTGTATTACCATCAGAAACTCAGACAAACTGCCTCCCACTCAGAGGTTGACGCGCAAACCAGTGCATGGGCAAGCGGTCACCGCTCCGAGCATTGGCAGCCTCCAATGATGCTTAACTTCAGTGACCGCCGAGCTTGCACACCGACCGCGCGCCCATTTCTGTCGCTGAATGTTTTGTTATCCAGCTCTTGTCTATTCACTGCCCAATCGATTTTCATTATAGATGTCACTGCATTACTACACTAAAAAGAGCACCTAGTAACTAGACCGTACTGGACTAGTCAACTATGGTTACGAACGACAAAGTAAGGTTGTGTGACTTACACGTAGTATAATCTATGAATGACTTATGGCTGGATAGCCAACTTGAGTTTCAGATGGCGTTGCGAATGAAAAAAAATCCTCAAGTCGGTATCTCGCGATGACCTATCCAACACTAGCCAGAATAAATGATCGAACAAATACACTTTAAGGCTATACAATTCTATGCAATTAATTCACTCAATGCGAACGAAATTAAGTAAGGGATCCGATAATGTTATTTTCATTTGCGAATCCACACATTTTTTTAACAATTCAACTTTATGTATTGTAACATATGTAGACGATATGAAAGTGGAGAAACTAGACACGTAGAAATAGCTCAGGGGACAACGTCACAACTCCTCACCTAGAGATTCCAGGATTGAAACCTCGTCACATGTGTAAGCGTTTGTATGATATAATTCAAAATTGTATCATCAATATATTTACAGCGCAAATATAACCGTAATTAATTAATAACGAAGAATATCGTAAAAGGGTGCAATCATGTAAATAATGTGCAAACAAATGCACGAAAAGATATATGTTTAGCCCCAAGATTTTTTTTCTGGTCATCACCTAGTTTTTTGTCCCCAGGTGCTAGCTGAAAAAAAACTAGGTCATGGATAGGTAAGAAACATTATACAGCCGATGTTTCTTTATATCTGGGTAGTCAATAGCTAAAACGGCTAGCTAATAACTAGGCGGTGATGAGTTACGTTTTCCACTCGGTGTGTTTTATGATCTTTGGTAGTTCTGGAGAAAAATGTTCAACATTTATCTTTCATTTTGTGGATGTTCGTTCGTCCCGCTTTTTTAAAATTCTGTCATCGCCATAAAGTGCATTGTTGAGCAATAAATAAATTGCCAACTGAACGCGAGTGTATGTCTTAGATTTTGATCAAACCTTAAAATAATAGGTTCAATAGGATCAGTCACTAAAGGTCAAATGATAAAAAAAAGACTTACGCTAGCGTCAATTACTTCCAGTGTTATTAAAAACTTTTTAGAGGAAAGTGCATACCTAAAAGAGAAACATTTTTTTTTAAACCTACGCTTACAGGGAAACTTGAAAGTGGCTAGAAAAATGTTTTTTTTTCTCAAGAACTACGAAAGATCGTAGAACATACATGCGACTGATTCGGATAGGTATTGATACGAGGCATCTAGATTTACCTTGTTGGCATCACTTTTAGGACCACTATATATATGCAGCGAAAGGAATAAAATAACAATCGAAATTATTTAATATAGGGACAATAAATCATGTAGGCAATAAAAAAAAAGAAAAACACTAATATTCGAAATTGGCTATCTTTAGAGGTAAAGTTCATCGAATGCCTTGAATTAACGAAAAATTACAGCTCGATAGTCTGTTTTTCGCAGAAAGATACACACACACAGGAATGGTAATTTTTTTCAACCATCTTGTGGAGCACCTCAAGCCGCATAAAAAACATCAGAAGGCCCATTATGCTCTGTGTTCAAGACAAGTGATGAATGAAATTTTTGGTGAAAAGTGGATAGGACGAGGCGACCCTGTAGCTTGGCCACCTCGTTCGCCAGATCTAACATCACCAGATTACATTTTATGGTGTTTTGTCAAAAAACGCCTAATGGCGGTAGCACCTACTGAGTTGGCTGAAGTTAGATGGTCTTTTCATCAGCGAATTAACAAGTGCTTACAAGTCGAGGGTCATCTCTTCGAGCATCTTCTGTAGGTAGACCCGAACCAAGGTTAGTGGATCCCTAGAAAGTGATTATTCCGATATTTTTCGATTTTTTTACTATTTTCATACTTTGCGTGACTAGAATGACCTCGTGTTGCAGGTCGCTGAATTTGTATTAAAATCGGCAATAATGTCATCGAAAAAAATACATGGCTTCATTTTAAAAAGTGGAGTTGACCTTGACGTACCTTCACCGCCTCCACCGATAAAAAATAGGGTGGTCACGATGGCGGCCTTCTCGAACACTGAAAGTTTTGTCTGAAACATTTTTGGATATGATAAATAGTTTGAGTGCTATTGCTCTGTGTCACATCCGGAAGGGATGAGAGCATAATATTTTCGTTTCCCTCTTTGTTGCCTACACCTAGCGCAATAGCACGGGATGAAGGTAAAAAGGGGTAGTGCGTGGGAAAGAGTAGAATAAAGGAATTGACACGATATTTCGGTATTGAGGGATAAGTCGACAGACTTGGTGTAAGATTGACAGTATGTTATTTATTATAAGAGTATTAAACAGTTAGAAGCGATCAGGCCTACGATGAATGATATAAAAAGAAAAGGTAAAGTTCGCTTACATTGGTTGCGTTTGACGCTCGGTCGCTCGCTCGCTCGCTCGCGTGGATGTTTGGTGTCGCTCGCGATACAAGGGCTTTCGCTCTTGGCCTGGTGCGCTCGCTGATAAGATTGCTGGTATAACGCTCGCAGGGTTTTACGCTGGTCGTGTGTATACTCGACGTGTTTACTACGACGGGCACTACATGTCGATAGAAATATGAACGGCGCGCAAAGTCGATGAATTGAGACTGATATCCGCGGACCGATGATAGAAATGATACAAGTGTAAAATAAAACTTTTGTGACTCGAAAAATGAAGACTGTTCGTATGAAAGTTAATTGGATATATTCGTAGGCTTCTAAATTACAACTTGATATAAGGAGTGATTCGGTTGACGGAAGATTGAGCTCTGAACTCAATGGATATTGTCGGGAGATTGGGATTGAGACTTGATAGAAGAACTTGAGTCGATGGTAGTTGACGGGAGACTGAGATTGAGACTCGATAGGATGGGCGTAGCCACACTGGGGCAAGCTGGGGCGCTTGCCCCACCCTGGCTCTGACCTATAAGGTGCGTAATTAAACAAAAAAAATTTTTTTTCTTATACTAACAACAATCATAATATCCGTAAGAAAGTTACACAAAAAAATTAGTCGACATGAAAAAAAGTGCGATCAAAACAAAAAGCGCGCACGATTTACCGAACGCGCGCATCGCAGCGGTCTTTTGAAAGCGAGCCGTATTACCGTAGATAAATAGTATAGGTACTCTGTGGCGTAGCGAGCCGAGCCGTCCGTCACCGCGCGGTCACTCATCCCCGCCCGCGTCCCGCGCAGCGCAGACAGAACTCTTCTATGACTCGTGGCGCGATTCGTATTATTTGCTTGTTTTGTGTAATTTTAATTTCTAGTTAATCTAGTTTACTTAATATTTATTTGAACAGTGCTGGTTGGTGTTTTTTGTATACTTAAATAATTGAAAAGGACAAGAAAGAGACTTGTGAACAGAGAACATAGATTTACATGGAACAATGGCGCTAATGGGCGCGCTTGGCAGAGTTTTCGTGGGGTTAGTTGCTACCCCATCCGACGTCGCGCTGTTGTACATATGTGTGAACGAATACATTGACGATGGGGTTATAGCGCGCGCTCTCTCGCACCAAGGCGCCTTACTAAGGTGCGAGAGAGCGCGCGCTATAACCCCATCGTCAATGTATTCGTCCACACATATGTACAACAGCGCGACGTCGGATGGGGTAGCAACAAAACTAACTCCACGAAAACTGTGCCAAGCGCGCCCATAAGCGCCGTTGTTCCATGTAAATCTATGTTCTCTGCTTGTGAATTGCGAAAGTGTTAGGTTATGTGAAATTTGTACCTACTTTACTTATTTTGAGATTTTATTTTACAGACAGTGACTGTTGTGCGTGCCTACCTAGTGTGCCTGGGTTGTGTTTCAAGCTATTTATATTATGTACTTTTAACTTTTCTAAATCTAAATAAATCTAGTGAACATTTTGATAATAAGGTTGGTGAATGGACTAGAACTGCTTCTGATTGATAGTACTCAATAGCAGGAACCAAGTGCCAACTACTTTTCTGCAGGTCTTACGAGACGACATCTGCAATGGATATTCGATCTTTTTTTAGCGCTGGTACGGCTGGTAGAGGTAAGTACTTATAATATTACCTGACTTCTCGCGCCCGGTTGGGTTACCATCACGAAAATCATAAATACAATCAGTGCTGATACCTATTTACAGTTTTTAAGATTATAAGTATAAATAAATATTAGTAAAACTAAGTGTATGAATGATTAGTTAGTGATATTATGAATTTCAATGTATAATAATTTTTAATTAATCATTAAGGTCATTGTGATTTTAAATGGTATAAGAAATATTTTCCGACCCCCTTTTTGTAAATATAAAGCGCACCCGCCCGCAACAAATATCTTGACTTGGATGAGTCTATTTATTACTAAGATTTCGTTTCTTATTTTTTAGCGAACCAGAAAAGGAAGAAACCTGAAAAAAGCAGCGGCGAAAGTGATAGCGATGGAGAAGGGATAAAACAAAAGGGTTTAGCAGCGGCTAACGATGACGCTGCCATAGCCAGTACTAGTGCTACTGTACCTACAACTTCTACGCAAACGTCAAGCACACAACAAGTACAGCAAGAGCAATACGCCGAAAATGACGTGGGACATTTCCTAGGTTGCTCATTTTCTATGAGTACAGCACAAAAACTAGAAATTTTAAAAAACTGTTGGGTGCCTCCTCCAAGTTACGACTTCGGAAAGGATGTTGTACTTCGAAAAAGAAAATTTAAGCATTCCTGGCTCGCGGAATATGCTCAGTGGCTGGCATATTCAGCCAAACTGAAAGGCGCTCTCTGCATACGTTGTGTTTTATTCCCTCCAGCGACAAGTAGTAAAACAATGGGTTCATTCTCACTGCGATCATTCGTCAGGTACAAAGATATGCACGAGTTCGCCAAAGCACATGAAGCGTCTCAGTGCCACAAGACCGCAATCACGTCCGCTAAAAACTTTGTACAGAATATGCCCGTGGATGTGCAGTTAGTGAGTGCACATGCAAAACACATACACGAAAATAAAAAAATTGTAGCCTCTGTAATTGATACAGTTTTTTTGTGGTACGCACGATCTGCCATTAAGAGGGAAGGAACTTCATGAAGGTCTATTTGAAGACCTAATTAAACTCAAGATTGAGTCTGGTGATGAAATCTCAAAAGAGCACGCAGAATCATGTGCAAAGAATGCAACATATATGTCGCCTCAAATTCAAAATGAAATAGTAAATATTTCTGGAGATGTCATCAGAGATGACATCATAGACGGTGTGAAAAAAGCACAGGGATATAGTATTTTGGCAGACGAAAGCTGCGACATAGCAGGCAAGGAGCAACTGTCAATCGGCGTCAGATTTTTTGACGAAGAAAGAATGGTGATTCGCGAAGAATTTCTAGGCTTCGTCGAACTGATTGCCATGGACACCAAATCTATTGCCTCTGCCATAGATAATTTCATCACAAACGTGAGCCTGGAACCAGAAAAGTGTGTGGGGCAAGGCTATGACGGGTGCTCCACAATGTCGGGGAAAGATGGTGGCGTTCAAAAACTGCCACGAGAAAAATATAAAAAAGCCCTATTTTTCCACTGCGCCAGCCACAAATTAAATTTAGTGGTTCATGATTTAAATCAAATGGCCGCTATACGTAATGCGATCGGCACAATAAAAGAAATAATACAATTCTTCCGAGAATCGGTTCAACGCCGTGAGCTCGTGCCAAACATACCAATGCTCTGCGAAACGCGCTGGTCGCAAAAATATAAGTGCATTGGCATTTTTAAAGAAAATTATATTAAAATGATCACGGCCCTTTTGACGCTTTCGCAAGAAAGCAACAGTGCAACAAGGAAGGCGGCTTATCAGCTATACTGCGCTGCTATCAATTCCGAATTTATAGTATCTGCCTCATTGCGAAATATTCTGCACTGCTTCAACCAATTGTAAATGTCTTACAATCCAAAAGCATTGACTTGCTCCAGTGTGCGAATCATATTAAAAGAATCGTTGACACTTTAAAAAAACACAGAGAAAATGTCGACGAACACAGCGGCAATTTCATAGCTGAAGCTCAAGAGATCGCTGATGCTCTAGAGATTGATTTGTCAATGCCGCGTATCGCAAAGAGACAGACACACCGTCCAAATCCTCCAGCAGAAAGTCCTGCCCAGTTTTGGAAACGATCACTGATTATTCCCTACCTAGACTCGCTGATTATGTCATTAGAAGATCGTTTCGCGGAGAGTAACTTACCGGCATATTCTTTGATAACATTGCACCCATGTCATATGTTGCAAATGACCTGCGACGAGTTTTTGAAAAAAAACAGAAGCTTTCTGTAAGTTTTACAAATTAAGTGATACTTTCCCAAGCGAGGCTGAAATGTGGTATAATTTGTGGGAAGAAAAAAATACGGAAATTAATGCATTGAAGGAGATGGAAGTGGCGGATCTGATCAAGATTTCGGAAATGCAATTTTATCCCAGCGTAAATACTGCGCTCGCTATTTTTCTTGCCCAGCCATGTACGACCTGTATAATAGAGCGATCATTCAGCACATTACGGCGGGTCAAAACGTGGCTTCGCTCAACCATGAGCGAAAATCGTCTAAGCGGCCTGTGTATGCTAAGTGTGCACAGAACGAGGATCGCCGAATCAAAAAATAAATTTGTAGAAGAAGTGCTAAATAGGTTCTGCCAGAACACACGCCGGCTTCTCTTGAAGTAATATTACTTATAAAGTTAGTTGAAACTTAAATTTATAAACACCGACTATTCATAAATAAAACTATAATATCTATCCTGTGTGTAATTGTTTATTTTCTGTACCTGAAAATATAAACCTCTAAATTTACAGATTAACAAATTGGCATAGGCGCAGAGCCCAAACGGCTCAAGTTACAAAAAAATTACCGGGGGCGGGGGGGGATAGGTTGACTGCTGCCCCACCCTGAGCCCAAGGCTGGCTACGCCCATGCTCGATAGAAGAACTTGATGTGATGGTGATTGACGGGAGACTGGGATAAAGACTTGATAGATGAACTTGATGTGATGGTGGTTGACGGAAGACTGACTTGAGGAAGGAAGTCTTTCTTGATATGAAAATTAGGAGAGGTTCAGTAGTCGGAGAAGGAACGTTAGGGAGAGTGTGGCCTTGGTCAGCTAGTTCTTCGGGGATTGGTCCATTGGTAGTGAATGTATCGGTTAATTAATGTGATTGTCGCGGTATGGTGTGCGAGTAGGTTACAGATTTCCTAGGCACGCGCGTGACCTTATTTCGGGGCATCGGTTCTGACTAATATGCGTATGAAGAAATGAGACTTTTGTCTCGTGTTTCGGCGAAAAAGCGCATGGGGTCTAGAGTTCGATATCTGAGACCTAAGCATTCGCATGGTTTATGTTATGTCGATTTATGGCAATGGTGACTTCTCATATCGAGAGGTTTATATATCGGACTACGCTGCGAGACCGGATGTCTTATTATTTAGCCAGAGTTATAAGTTCGTCGGAGCCGTCTAGTCTATGTTATTTTTCAATAATCTAGGGTCGAGGTCAAGTTTCTTGATTTTCATGCGGTTGGGCCGACGTAGGATTTTTGGGTCTGTTGATAGAGCTGATGGTTGGTTTTTCGTTCAACAGCTCTTCTTGGAATATGCGCTTGAGATCTTGTTCTTGTTGACAGCCAATGGCATAGGAAGAGTTGATAACAGACGGTGCTGCTGTCGTGCGTATATCGCTGTGGGTTGAATATGCATGCGAAACGTACGCACGTTCCTTTTTACGCGGTTATTCTTCTTATTCTTAGATTTATACATTTAATAATAAGCTTATAACGGCAAATGAGGATATTGGGAATAACCGGGAGAATGCACATTCGTTAGGATGTAACATCTGTAACACTTTATGTGCCTCACCCTGTGCCTCAAACTCATTTAAACAGTTCTTCGCCTGGGTTTCAAGCGACGTTTCGTATAGTTTTTTACGAGCGTTGCGGACTTGTCAGTGTACCGAGAGAAACGGCGCCAGCTTTCACTCTACCCCTAAGCGTATATACAGCTCTTCCCATCTATATAACAGAATTTAATGCGAAACGTTTGATACATTTATTGGGGGGTTATCGAGCGCGACTCGTAAATCAATTCGTCGTAAAGTTATACGGCGTGTGACATACCACGTGTAATTTGGATTGGAAGAAAAATAATCCAAATAATGGTTGGAAGAAACCGGCACTAAGAAAGAAGAAAATAATTTTATTTGTACGTCTTGATTTTGCTACAGAGTGACGTCCTGGATAATCGTCAGAGTTTTTCGGGTATTCTATTGACGTCTAGCGACAGAAATGTCAACGTGGGTTTGTTGGATCTTTCTCTTTCTAGGTACTGGTTTGGTTCTTTTGAATCTGATTTCGTTCCTTTGTCCACCTACCGAAACGTATCGATACTCGAACTTCATACTGATGTAAAGCTGCTGTATCTTTGAATGAAAAAAAAACATTGATGCTTATTAAATTCCGTCGACCATGTTCCTATTTTTTGCACTCAATCCCAACCGGCTTCGAACAATGTATGGGGCCTAAGATTGAAGATAAGTAGGATTGATAAAAAGCAAATTAGATATGAACTAAATAGGAAGATTTAATTATTCAAATGCCAGTACCACACGAGGGTCAGAATACCAGCGCTAATGGGAAGCTCGTTCCTTCAGCTAACGAAACGCTCATGTGGCTCATATTAAGGCCTCTGCACACGGCATATTTTCTACGCGCAGAAAAAGCGCGTTTACGACGCGTTTTTCCGTCAAAAAATCGTGTGGATCAAGTGTGTATCGTGTTTGTAACGTGACGTCGGCGGGTAGACAATTCGCCCTGTGCAGAGGCCTTTGTACTATAAAACAGTTTTCTTCAATCCTGATATGGCGCTG